>OZ010635.1:6282906-6293101 GCA_963932165.1 Pimpla rufipes
GCCCTACCCGAAAATTGGCGACTCCCGCCGTGTACAGAGGCCGATCGCCCGCGCACCATGAGCACCCTCGCCGCGTTCTCGGGGGCCAAATGGCCTGCCCGTCCACTAATACACGCGACTCAAAATGGTCCCCCGCACCCGGGAAGTGCCGACCCGGCCCTCGGACGATCGTGAAGACCTTCACGCAGGCCCGCCCGCACGATCGTCGTCCAAAAATACCCAAAATATGCCCGGAGGAATCCTACCTTACAGCCTCGGCAGTCACAAAAATCCGAAAGATCGGCGGGAACGTTGCGGCTCTGCCCCAACACGTAGCAGTCGCTCACCGCTCACAGCACCGCGCCAACGAACCATGCCGGTCGCACGCGGCTGTGACGCTCATCTCACCGAAATTCGCCGCTTCCCCTACTTCCGCGTTCCGCACGTCGCGGACCGCGGTCTCGCTAGTCTAGCGCCGCGTAGGGCGCGCGCGGCGCGCGGGCGGGGGAACGCGACCGGGAGATTTGACCGTCTCCGGTCGTCCCCGCCCGCGCGATACAATTTTCGCGCAATAATTCGTAAAGATGGCGAGACACGCAGCTCGTGCGTTTCCCGGGGACTCCACGGACCAGTGGACGCTATTTTCCCCGGCTTGCTGCGGAAAACGCAACCTGGAAACGTCGAAATATTCCGCGCGCGCGATCGTGCGGTGATGCGGCGCTCGGAATCGGGCGCCGACGTAGCCCGAGCGAGCGCGGCGGCGGATCGGCTCGCGCGCGACCGTTGCTGCTACGTCTTCCCCCTCCGGCGCGTCGACGGCGGCCTCTCCTCCCGCCGCCCGAGCCTCCCGAGCGCCCGTGTGTCGCGGCCGCAGCTGACCGGCGGCCTCCCCTCTCCGACTCGTGCGTCGACGCTTGGGCTCCCGACGACGCGGTTTCGGCGACTCGGCGCTCGCGGCAACGATGTTACGCCGGCGACGACGAGCCCACGGCGATGGAATGTCCCGAAAAAAAAACAAAATAAAGCCGTTCGGCATTAGCGCCGTATGCCCCGGTTTTCCCCTCGCGCGAGAGTGCTCCCCGGAATCGCCCGCGCAAACCCTACGCGCGGCGGCCGACTGCCACGCCGCGACAGAGGGCAATACGGGCTTGTTTGTAACGCTCGCAAAAATGAGCGTTACAACTCATTGTTAATAAAAGCTGCGACAAGGAAACTTTTTTCGTAGCTTTTAGTAAGAATGAAAAATTTCATGACAAACCGATCAACAAAAACAAATATAATCTGTGGTTGCGTGGCAACCCAATATTTTTGCAGCACAGCGCAAACTTTTTAGTGGCACAAAACCCCAGATTTTATTTCTTTTGGTTGATCGGTAAATCCTGAAAATTCTCAGTTATACTAAAATAAAAATAAAGTTACGTTTTTCTCTGGGTCATCATTACTTTGAATCGGCTCGAAGCGAGGGTCCCCAGTTCTATAAAGGTATGCCGACAAAAAAAACATTTATAAATAAACAGAAATTAAATTAAATTACACGAGATAAAGCATAAATCCAAAAATTGCTGATACTTACGTTTCGGCATCATATGACGTGTCCATTCAATGTTAAACTCTTCGATGAAATCCACAAAGAAGTCCCTGTTTTCTCGAAACAAGCCTTTGAAATATTTCATTCGGCTTGCTGGCAGCGGGTTGTTGAATATCTCAAAGGTGCTTTTTCTCAGATTAGAAGCTGAGATGATATTATTATTCCTTATGTCGTCCAACACACCAACGAGGGCCACGATCAGGCGGCCGAGGATCTCCGTCGAATTCATGACGTTTTTTTTTCATATTTAATGTCGAAAGTCACGATCCACTGGTGTCTCGACGCCATTGTTGCTCCTTGACTCACGTTATTGCGACTACTTGGCACGAATGAAATCGCCTACTACCCTATGTTTTCAACACAGGTGCAGTGCAACTCGCCGGAAACGAGTTCTTGTCTATTTCGCGCTTCCGGCATTCAAAATACAATTTCATCGCAGTTTGGGCAAACACGACAGATATGAATCTTTATACATTTTTTCGGTGAGTAGCACTGCAAACTGTAGGGCGATTTCATTCGTGTGAGTGGAATTTCCGTGCAGCGATACCCGTGGCACCCGACTTTCGACGTTAAATATGAAAAAAAACGTCATGAATTCGCCGGAGATCCTCGGCCGCCTGATCGTGGCCCTCGTAGGTGTGTTCGACGACATCTAAAACAATAACATCGTCTCAGCGACTAATCTAAGAAAAAGAACATTCGAAATCTATAACAACCTGTCAGAAAGTCGTATGAAGTATTTCAAAAACTTGATACGTGAGAACAGGGACTTTTTTGTGGATTTTATTAAATAATTTAATATTGTAGCGGTAGTCGTCTCATGACATCCAAGAAAATAAAAAAATAGAAAATTGCTATCTGAATGTCCTTGAGGACAAAATAATTCCCAAAAATTATTTGCGAAATAATCACCATGAACAGGAAGCATTTTTTATATGACATTTGACGTTGTCATGATGTAATTATTGAATTTGTAGCGGTAATCGTCTCGTGACGTCTACGAAAATAAAAAAATAGAAAATTTTCATATGAATGTCCTCCAGAACATTCCTCCGTAACCGAAAAATCATATCTCGGTTAATTAAAAAGCTACGAAGCTGTTCTTTAGTTAAAAACAAAGGGCAGAAGATTCATTACTTGGAAAAAATTGGCATTGATAAGTGCCGAGAACTGGAGGTGCCACGAGCGTTGCAATTTTGCACGTTTTCTGAGCGTTTTTCGCACGACGAAACTCGAGTATCGACAATTTCTTGAAGCAACTAAAATATTCTCCGTTTGTGTTTTACGTTGGTGCGAACTAACGCTCATTTCGCATCGTTGCCGCATATCTTTTGTTTCACATTTGACAGAATACCATTAATCGTCGAGATTGCAGCTGAAATATGTTCGCTCTCATATTGTGGTATTGGAATCCAAGAAGTTCGAGCGTCGTTCCATTATCAAGTGTAAAAAAGTATCGCGGCCCTAGCGGATCGTAAGAACCGCAAAATAACCGAAAAGTGACCAGTCGCTATGAAACAAAAAATAACCCCAAGGTAACACGGAAGTAGCTTATTGACCGTTGGGTAACTACAAAGTGACCATAGTCAAACTTTCTCCTCATGGTTCGTCTAGCGTTACTATTAGGTCGAGTAACGCGGAAGCAGCGTATTGACCACCAAGTAACCGCAAAGTGACCCGAGTTCGACTCTTCTTCGTGGTTCGTTTCTCGTTACCACTAGGTCATGTAACGCGGAAGCAACTTGTTGACCGTCGAGTGACCGCAAAGTGACCACAGTTGACCGTTTTCACGATGGTTCGTTTGGGGTTACTGTTCGGTCGAGTAACGCAGTAGCTTCTTGGAGACCGCCAAGTAACCACAAAGTGACCCCAGTTAAATGTTCTCCCCATGGTTCGTCTAGCGTTACTATTAGGTCGAGTAACGCGGAAGCAGCGTATTGACCACCAAGTAACCGCAAAGTGACCCGAGTTCGACTCTTCTTCGTGGTTCGTTTATCGTTACCACTAGGTCATGTAACGCGGAAGCAACTTGTTGACCGTCGAGTGACGGCAAAGTAACCCCAGTTGAACGTTTTCACCATGGTTCGTTTGGGGTTACTGTTCGGTCGAGTAACGCAGTAGCTTCTTGGAGACCGCCAAGTAACCACAAAGTGACCCCAGTTAAATGTTCTCCCCATGGTTCGTCTAGCTTTACTATTAGGTCGAGTAACACGGAAGCAGTGTATTGACCACCAAGTAACCGCAAAGTGACCCGAGTTCGACTCTTCTTCGTGGTTCGTTTATCGTTACCACTAGGTCATGTAACGCGGAAGCAACTTGTTGACCGTCGAGTGACGGCAAAGTAACCCCAGTTGAACGTTTTCACCATGGTTCGTTTGGGGTTACTGTTCGGTCGAGTAACGCAGTAGCTTCTTGGAGACCGCCAAGTAACCACAAAGTGACCCCAGTTAAATGTTCTCCCCATGGTTCGTCTAGCGTTACTATTAATACTACTCCGGTCTCTCGGCGTCAGCCTCAACCTCTCCTCTCTATGTAGATACGAAAGGGTCGGCCTGCGGTTCGGCGCCTGACGGCTTATACAAGGGCCGTAAAGGGGAATAAGGTGCTACAACTGCAACCGAGCGCTGGCTTCCAATTTGGACTTAGACAATTTTTCACAAAAAATTGTTTTTTTCGTTATTCCCTCAAATAACTCGAGTTATCAAACGGATTACATTTTTTTTCTCAAAAAACGATTTTTTCACTGACGCATGGAACGACCGTCCGCTACTTTGACCGGACTTCTCCGAGGGACATAGAAACATTTTCTCAAGTATGTTTCTTCTCACTATTTGATAATACAACATGGCCTTTAACATTGTATAAAATTATGAACTTTTTTTTTTTTTTTTTTTTTCATCTTTATCAAAGGACTTTGAAATTTTTTTTTCGATTTTTCTTTCTTCATTCGATCACGCAAGTCGTGTTGTGCAAAGTCTCGATAAAATTTTCATCGAGACATTTTTTTTTCGTCGACGCATGGATCGACTCGTCGTCGATTTCGTCCGACTTCCTCGAGGGACTTAGAACATTTTTCTTCGACGCATGGATCGACTCGTCGTCGATTTCGTCCGACTTCCTCGAGGGACTTAGAAAATTTTTCTTCGACGCATGGATCGACTCGTCGTCGATTTCATTTTGCGGTTACATCACGGAAACGAAGTTACTACTCTGCATAATTCAACCTAATAGTAACCCGAAACGGCCCATTGTGCCGACGGTCGAAGGGGGTCAATTTTTGGTTACTCTCCGGTTACTAAGAAACTTTTGCGGTATTCAGTTGTAACGCGCTTTTTAAGGGCGTTACAAAGAGGGCACTGTAGTACGGCCTTCTTTGCGTCGATCGCCGACCTCGCGGGCCACCCGGCGAACAATCCTCCCCGGGGCACTCTCACCGAACGAAAAAGACTCACTGATATGACGGTTTTTTTATTGTTTTTTTTAATGCACCCGACGCTGACGAGATGCACTGCGACGAGAGGGAGAGCGCCGTCGGCTACGGTCACCGATTCCCCGGGAGTTGATAATTCCCGGGTTCCGCCGTTGCTACACGAGAGAGAAGGACGGAGAGACCCTGCCGCCCGCGAAGAGCCAGCGACGAGTCACTGCTGGGAGGGAGACGGAGAGCGGGGAGCCCTACGACCGCCTGCGAACAGCCGCCGATCAGCTGCTGTCGCGCGAGACTTCGCGCCTCGTCGCCGTCGTCGTTTCCCCCACCGCGGCGGGCTACTGCTGCTCGGCCGCGTGCTGCTTGGCGCTTTGCGTGAAATGCGTGAATTCGGGCGTCGCCGAATTATTCGCGGGGCTCTTCTGTTTTCCAGGGATCTCCGGCGATTGCGAACGAGCGCCTTATTCTTCCTTAGTTGATCTTTTGTAAAAAATAGGGTCAGCGGCGCCGCCGCCTCGCGTTGCCGATTCGAGTTTCGCGCGCGAGACCGCCCCCCCCCCCCCCCGCCCGCGCGTCAACAGCGTCATCGTTCCGCGTGTCGCGCTACGCGACCAGTAGTTTTCGCGAATTTGCGGAATTTCGGGTGACGAGGAGAAGGGACGGGGAGACGAGCGCGTGGAGACTGGTCATTGTTCGTCCGGCTGGTGTAACGCGAGGTTGGCGTCGACGTCGCGGGGACAGAGGCCATCGCTTTTCCGGGACTTTGGGTTTACGGGACGAGGATTTTGGAGGTACACTGAGAGAAGAGTTTATTTCTGGGGACCAGGATTTGTTAACTGTTAACAAATGGCTTTTTGAAATATGGCGAATTGAATATTTTGTTATATTTAACAAATAACTTATTTGAACCTTGTAATTTGGCCTAAATAGTGATTTATTAACAGTTAACAAATGTATGTTTGAACTTTTAATTTGCACCAAAGAATCATTTAATAATAGTTAATAAATGTATATTTGTGTCAAAAATTCCCCTATTTCCCTGCAACTACCCCGTGAGGTTAGGTACGGCGAAACGAATTTAAATTTATTATAAACTTTTGATAAAATTAAAACTTGACGTCGCAAATCATATCTGATGACAATATAAGAATGAAAAATGGAAAATATGGATAAAAAAAATGTTTGACCACCTTCACCTATTTTAACGATTCATTGCCGGAGACGGGATTCGAACTGCCTACCTACGAGATATGCCTACCTACCTATGCCTATGAACCTAACACTCTACCCTCTACGCTATTCCTAACTTGTGATTTTCTCGTGTTCAAATTCCATATAAGCTATATCATGAGTTAATGGTGACCCCTTACGGTTATGAAAGTAATGACTACGGCGCATGATCATGTTTCAATTTCTTTCTTTATCAATACTTTAACGTATCGATTACTTTTTTTGCCACGAAATTAGATGTTAGAGTCCGCGAGAGCGAACTTGTCCTCTAACGGTCGACGATTGTCAACAAAGCGGATAGTCACGCCAAACGGACGATACTTGTCTCAAATATAGATTTGTTAATAGTTAACAAATCTGTATTTGTGTCAAATATAGATTTGTTAATAGTTAACAAATCTGTGTTTGGGTCGAATTTCGATTTGGGTCGATTTGTTAAAAGTTAACAAATCTGTATTTGTGTCAAAAAATGGTACCTTCACTATTAAAAATCCGTTTTAGCATTGAATAAAAATTTGTTAACGATAAATAAATCCGTTATCGTTTTGACTTTTTTCAATATTGTTCATTTAAATCGTTCTTTACTTATGACAATCATGCAACAACTTGTGTCAAAAAAATGACACAAGCAAATTGTTCATTTGACGTAAACACGATCAGCGTAAGTGTTTGTTATAAGAACACTAATATTTATTAACTGTTATTAAATTTTCTAACTGTTAACAAATATTTTAAGAAAACGCTCAACTAAACATATTTTGTTGTAATGAATAATCTCTTTTCTCAGTGTAGGGTCCCTCTCGGAGGTTTCCTCTCGTTTTTGGTGACAGTCTCCGGGTGCGCGGGTGTTGGTTTTTCGCGACCGCCCGACGACCGTGGGGTATCCGTCGTGTGCGGGAATAATCGCGGTAGGACCCGTATAGTGCGCGTAACATTATTCTCGAGATCGCGGTGAGAGTGCCCTCGGCTCGCGAGCGGTCGGTCTCAAGGGCGGACGATCGGCGCCGTTTTGGTAAGCGTACTGGGGCGGAACAATCCCCGGGAAAAGTGTGCGTGCGAGCGATCGCGGGGGCGTTGGAGAGTTTCGCCGGCGACCTTCTGTCGCCGCCTCGTGATACGACCGGCGATCGGTCGCACGCGCACGAGGCTGCCGGCCTGTGCGCGGCCATCCCGGGTGCGTGCGGATTGCAAGCGTTGCAATTTTTGGTTTTGAATTTTTGTCGTGTTGCGTGTTGTTTTTTTTTGTGTTTTGTGTCGGTCGAGCGGTCGACCGTAGTAGGGCCTTTGTCGCGCGGGGCTTCGTCCCCGGTCACGGAATTTAGCTCGCGGTCGCGTCTAAAATCATTTGTTTTTTTGTACCCGAACTGGGGTAAATAAATTGTTTTTTTTGTGCCCGAACTGGTGTGAACATTTTTGAGTCGCGAATTGTTTTTTTGGTAAAATCGAGCCAGACCGAATATTTCGTCCCCGAGTTCCCGAACCGCCCCCTCTACCATTGTGCAGGCTGTGGCTAGCCGGCCAACCAACTCGTCCCCGTGTTTATTTCCACCACTTCGCAGCTGGGCCACGCTAAGAGCGTGGATGGCGCCCCGGACATAGAAAAAACCAGCTGACGGGGATTTTTGTCGCCAGCCCGGGTTTTGAGGCTCGTAACTCGCGAGCGCGGTAACACAACCTAATAGTAACTCGAAACGGACCATCGTGCGAAGGTTCAATTTGGGTCACTATACGGTTACCCGATGATCACGAAGTTGCTTCTGTGTTTTTTGAGCTAAGGGAAGCGCAGTATGAGAGTTCAACTGCGGTCATTTTGCGGTTACATCACGGAAACGAAGTTACTCCTCTGCATTTTTCGACCTAATAGTAACCCGAAACGGCCCATTGTGCCGACGGTCGACCGGGGTCAATTTTCAGTTACTCTCCGGTTATTAAGAAACTTTTGCGTTATTCAACCTAATAGTAACCAGAAACGGACCATCGTGCGAACGTTCAATTTGGGTCACTCTACGGTTACCCAACGATCATCAAGTTTCCTTCTGTGTTATTTGAGCTAAGTGAAGCGCGGTATGAGAGTTCAACTGCGGTCATTTTGCGGTTACATCACGGAAACGAAGTTACTACTCTGCATTATTCGACCTAATAGTAATCCGAAACGGCCCATTGTGTCGACGGGCGACGGGGGTCAATTTTTGGTTACTTTCCGGTTACTAAGACACTTTTGCGGTATTCAACCTAATAGTAACCCGAAACGGACCATCGTGCGAAGGTTCAATTTGGGTCACTCTACGGTTACCCGATGATCACGAAGTTGCTTCTGTGTTATTTGAGCTAAGCGAAGCGCGGTATGAGAGTTCAACTACGGTCATTTTGCGGTTACATCACGGAAACGAAGTTACTACTCTGCATTATTCGACCTAATAGTAACCCGAAACGGCCCATTGTGCCGACGGTCGACCGGGGGTCAATTTTCGATTACTCTCCGGTTACTAAGAAACGTTTGCGGTATTCAACCTGATAGTAACCTCCAACCGACCATGACTTGAACGTGTCCACTGAAACGTCTTGCGACCATTCAATCTAAAAGTATCTTCTGTTGGATGGGATAACGCGAAAGAAACTCAGGAACTCTTAGGTAATCGCTAAATGACCGTAGTTGAACGGTCAGACCATGGTTCGTTCACGGTTATTATTCGGTCAAATAACGCGGAAGCATCTCGGTTACTTTGAAAACTCTAGAAATAACCGAACCAAAAACCATGAACCTTTAAATAACCGAAAAACAACTTTTAACGAATCGTCGGTGACTTCGGCGTTACTTTGAGGTTCGTTTTTGGTTACAAACATCGGTTGTTTTGCGGTTGCTGTCGGGTTATTTTTTGTTCCATGGCGACAGTCGCTAAGAGAACATTTTGGAGTTCCTTTACGGTGCTTTTACGGTAAAACAACCAAAAAGGAACCAAAAAGGAACCTCAGAATGACAGTAACCTGCAAGTGACCGTCAAGAAACCACAAAATGACGGTCAGTCGGGTCCGCTAGGGGGAGGAACAACGGTAGCTAGTTGGGGTCATCGACTTTTTCCAGCACGGATCATTAGGACCAGTTGTATGTGGTGGTTGAAGCCGTTCAGCATAACATTCGATAAACTGGATCTGAATTTATCTTCTTGTGGTTGTGACCGTTAATTTGCGTTAATTATAGTTTTTCCAAGGTGATCGCGAATTGTTGGAATCACTCGAGGTCACTAATGACGGCGAAGTGGTTGAAGAACTCACCAATGACGGAGAAGTGGTTGAAGAAGAGCTGCCTAACCACGAAGAAATATCCACTGAACACGCCGCACCACCATATTCCGAGGGCGAAATGGCACACAACACGTCGAGCGAATTTTTTGTATTGATCGACCGTGCCGATGACGTAGAGGTTGCTTCTAAGAGCAAAGATGAACATTGGTCTTCTTCGTTAATCGCACAGCATGCACACAACATGGATGTGGTTACTCCATCTTCGGAGAATTGCGGATCTCTTGGTGTCCAGGTGGAACTTATCCCGGGCTCAATGGTTTATATGGATGAGGTGCAGTTGAGCGGAATTATAAGGAAGTATTCCAGAAATCCTAGGGAGTTGTGTCGGCGCATCATCAGATCTGTCATTGGCGACGATAACTTGAAGCGAAGGACACCAAGGGGCAGGAACGGCTACGATTCCATTCCAGCGAATGTGTTGAATGCTGTCGAACGTATGATCAAATACTAATCGGACAGTGATAGAAAATTTACATGTTAATATACTGACATTCTACGTGTCATTTTAGAATTCGTCTGTGATAACACCGAACCTTCTCTTCGGCTGACTTCACAGAAATATATCAGAATCCTCACGAAGATGTGCAACAACATGAGGAACCCTAAGCCAAACCGGAGGACTTAGATGTCATTCCAGCTGATTCCAGATTCGAAGCCCAAGTGATGGC
>OZ010635.1:6293301-6319425 GCA_963932165.1 Pimpla rufipes
GACGATATTGAAAAGTTAACAAATGAAACTAGCAATATAGTAATCATATTAATTTGAATAAGAGTAAAAGTTTCATCGAAAAAAGAAAAAAAAGTTTACTTTGTCTTTAAAATAACGATAAAATAATGATAAAAAATAATCCCACACAAAAAAATAAATAGCTGAAAGAAACAAAAAAAATCTAACAATCGATTAAAAAATTGAAAAACAAACTCAGGAAGCGAAATAGTATGTTCTGCGCGCAAAGCAGACAAAAAATATGTAGTATCTATAGAAACGTTTCCGCCTTCGCTGACTGTCGCTGACGCCGGCATACGAACGCCTCGCCGCCACAAGAGACACGAGTGAGAGACAGAGGCAGTAACAAGGGACAAAGCGCGTGGGAGAGAGAGAGAGAACACTCTGCAACAGCAGAGCGAACTTCTCGCCTCGAGCGCTCTCTTGCAAATCGCGAGGACGAATCTTTTCATTTTTTTGGTATTTTTTCTCAACTTCAGTCGATTTTATTTTAAAAAAACGTGATATACCAGATAATACCAGCAATTCTTCGACATATGAATTTAAATTAAAAAAATCTTTGATATAAGAAAAATTTGTATTTTACTTTGTCTTGAAAATTACGATAAATTAATGATACAAAATAATCACACACAAAAAATAGCTGAAAGAAACAAAAAAATCAAATAATCCATTAAAAAATTTAAAACAAAACTCAGGACGCGAAATAGTATGTTCTACGAGCAAAGATGGCAAAAATAAATTTATTATCGATGGAAATGTTTTCTTCTCCGCTGACTGTCGCTGACGCGACATACGCTCGCTACTGCCTCGCCGTCAGAAGACAAACGAGTTCGAGAGAGGCAGTAACAAGGGACAAAGCGCGTGCGAGAGAGAACACTCTGCAGAGTGTTTTTTATGCATTTTTTCTGAACGTCAGTCCATTTTATGAGAATTACGCGACTATTAATCGGTTGACGAGATGAAAAAATTAACAAATTACAAAAATTACAAAAAATAAAATAAATTAAAAATAATCTTTGATTGAAAAAATTGAATTTTTACTTTGCTTTCGAAATTGCGATAAATTAATGATAAAAAATTATCCTACACAAAAAAATAAATAGCTGAAAGAAACAAAAAAATCAAACAATCGATTAAAAAATTGAAAACAAACCTCAGGACGCGAAAAAGTATGTTCTGCGAGCAAAGCAGGAAAAAAAATTAAACCGATCGAAATCGAAAAAAAAATAATGATCGAAGTGATTCCTCCTCCTCCGCTGACTGTCGCTCACGTCGACATACGCTCGCTACTGCCTCGCCATCACAGGCCACACGAGTGCGAGAGAGGCACTAACAAGGGGCAAAGCGCGTGCGAGAGAAAGAACGCTCTGCAACAGCAGAGCGAACTTCTCGCCTCGACCGCTCTCTTGCAAATCGCGAGGGCAAATCAGTTAATTTCTTCAGGATGGTTTTTCATCAACAGAATGTTATTCTTTCGTTGGCGAGATGACAATCAATGAATATTTTTGCCATGAGAATTTGAATTATATAGCCTTAAGTAAAACAAAAACATTTTTACGTTATGTTGAAAATTACGTTACATTAATTATTTAAAAAAATCCGACAGAAGAAAATAAATTTCTGTAAAAAGCGAAAAATGCAAACATTGGATTCTAAATTCTATATCGTATGTCCTGCGAGCTTTGCTCGCAGGAGATACGATTTATTCTATTTGCTTCCTCATAGAGGAAGCTTTGTTTTCATGAAAAATTTTTTTTCGAGATTTTCATGCCAGTATGCTTAGAATCACCTAAAATGTCGAGAAAAGTGGTTTAGAAAAAATGTCCGTATGTATGTGTGTGTGTGTGTGTGTGTGTGTGTGTGTGCTGGGCCTCGAAAATTCAATCGCCTCTCACTCAGAAACCGTTCGAGCGATCTGGCTCAAATTTGGCACGCAAGTAGAGTAGTTGCCCCTCTTCCAATGGCGAGATTTTTGATAACATATATACAGTCATTAAGATTTTATGTAGTTTTTAATTTGTTGAAAAAAGGGCGTGGTCGCTCTAACTTTCGTAAAAGTTCGACGATTTAGCTAAATAGTTCTTCATAACTGAAGATACGTTTAATGTTGTATGGTATTGAATTTCGACAAAATCGGTAAAGCGGTTCAGATTTTATAGAATTTTGAAATTTTCGAAAAAAAAATATTTTCCTCTAAATCACGTAGAATTTTAACAAATGAACCGAATTGTTGTATAGTGGAAAAACAACATACAGGCCTGCTACATACGAAATTTGGTGATGATCGGTAAAGTCGTTCGGATTTTACACCATTTTGAATTTTTCCAAAAATGTAGATTTTCGCTGTAACTTCCGCAAAAGTTAAGAAAGTAAGACAAAACTTTGTATTTAATCAAAATTATATATGACGGTGTTTGTAACAGAGTTTTGTTTAGTACAAATAGAACAAAGTTGCAAAGTCGAACTTTGCATATTGCTTCCTCATTAATTTTCGTTTTTCACAAAGCTTCCTCTATGAGGAAGCCAAAAATGATAAACAAGCTTCTTCATAGAGGTGGCTTTGTGAAAAACGAAAATTAATGAGGAAGCAATGTGCAAAGTTCGACTTTGCAACTTTTTTCATCATGCTTTCTCATCGAGTCAATTCTTTTTTCGGTGGCGAGATAGGAAAATTAACAAACTATAACTGAATTTATTTGCTAAGTGACTTTGAATTATAATAAATTTTACATAAAAAACTGATTTTTACGTTGCATCGAGAATTGCGTTAAAGTGATTACAAAAAAATATTACACTGAAAATACCAAATAGCTGAAAAAAACAAAAAAAAATCAAATACTCGCGGCGATGGCGAGTGATGGCGAGGCAGTAGCGAGCGTATGTCGGCGTGAGCGACAGTCAGCGGAGGAGGAATCATTTCGATCGGTATTACTTTTTCTTCGATTTCGATCGGTTTTATTTTTTTGCCTGCTTTGCTCGTAGAACATACTTTTTCGCGTCCTGAGTTTTGTTTTCACTTTTTTAATCGATTATTTGATTTTTGTTTGTTTTTTCAGCTATATATTTTTTTGTGTGGGATAATTGTTTATTGTTAATTTATCGTAATTACGAAAACAAACTAAAAATTCAATTTTTTTCAATCAAAGATTTTTTGAATTTTTTTTTTTTGTAATTTGTTAATTTTTTCTCTCGTCAACGCATTAATAATTGCGTAATTCTCATAAAATGGGCTGAAGTTGAGAAAAAAAGCTAAAAAAATGCAATGATTCGTCCTCGCGATTTGCAAGAGAGCGCTCGCGGCGAGAAGTTCGTTCTGCTGGTGCAGAGTGTTTTCTCTCTCTCTCTCTCTCTCTTTCGCACGCGCTTTGTCCGTTGTTACTGCCTCTCTCGCACTCGTGTGACTTGCGACTAATGATGCCGCGAGACGAGACGAGACGAGATTTTGACGAGACGAGATTTGACAGCGTCTCGTCTCGTCTCGAAAATATTTTTAAAATGTCGTCTCGTCTCGAAATTCTCGCCTGGTTTCGAGAATCTCGTCTGGTCTCGAGATTCTCGCCCCGTCTCGAGATTCCCGCCCCGTCTCGAGATTCTCGTCTCGTCTCGAGATTATCGTCTAGTATCGAGATTCTCGCTTTGTTTTCGAGATTCTCGCCTGGTTTTCGAGATTCTCGCCTGGTTTTCGAGATTCTCGCCTGGTTTTCGAGATTCTCGCCTGGTTTTCGAGATTCTCGCCTGGTTTTCGAGATTCTCGCCTGGTTTTCGAGATTTTCGCCTGGTTTTCGAGATTTTCGCTTGCTTTTCGAGATTCTCGTCTGCTTTTCGAGATTCTCGCCTGCTTTTCGAGATTCTCGCCTGCTTTTCGAGATTCTCGCCTGGTTTTCGAGATTTTCGCCTGGTTTTCGAGATTGTCGCCTGCTTTTCGAGATTGTCAGTAGTATAAAAGGAGAGAGCTGGAGAAACTCGGCGAGGGGGGTGCGGGTGTGCGGGGGGGGGGGGGGGGGGGGGGGGTTCGGTGCGGTGGGAGTTCTGGAAGATTCTAGAATGTTCTTTGATGACGTCATTTGTTTATCCGCTGTCTCAAGGTTAAATAATAATTATAATAATTATAATTTTTCTTAGAAATCGTAAGGGGGCACAAACGGTTCGGGGATTATTATCGAGGTGCTCGAATGTATTTCCGAGAATATCATATAATAATAATAATAATTTTCCTAGAAACGAGAGGGGGCATAAACAGTTCTGGGAATTATTATCGATGTGCTCGAATGTATTTCCAGGAACTGTCATATAATTATAATAATTTATGACACTAATCATTTTTTCGTGGAAGCGGTAGGGCACAAACAGAGTTCTGAGAATTGTTGTTCGCATGTATTTCCGAGAATTGTTGTTCGCATGTATTTCCGACAATTGTTGTTCGCATGTATTTCCCAGAATCGTTCGTCGACGTATTATTTTACATTCAATTCGGTGAATTGTTGAATTGCATACCGCGTAGAAGATTCTCGATTTTAGAGAAAGACCGACGATCGCACCCTATAAATGACTCGTTGACCGAGCCGCAGCGACAATCTGCGAATCGACATACGATAGTTTAGATCTCTTTCGTCTGACTCTCAATATTCAAGTTCGATGAGATTTTGCGTTCTATATATTCGTGAGTACATCGTATTGTGATTTTGTGCAAAAATCTTGATTGAATAATAAGAATCAATTCTCTATGAGACCAGCATTAACCATGGACTCGTTAACACCCGAAGAAGTGAGACGTCTGTGCAACATGCCACCCTATCTCTACAGCTACGAGGACGTTTTCGCTAGGCATTTTGGAGATACCCCACCCGAAACATTATGGGATTTCCTTCAGGATTTGCTACAACTGCAGGAGAATATTGAGTTCATCAAGCACCTGCGAAATGAGGAAACCGAGCAGCAGCAGCAGCAGCAGGAGCAACAGCAGCGGCGGCAGCAGCAGCTACGGCAGCAGCAGCAACAGGAGCAACAGCAGCAACAGAAAAAAATGGATTCGATGAATGATGTTACAGGATAAAAGTAACTGTTGAAGATGTAAAAAATATATCGAGGATTTGAATAAATACAAAATGTCTGTGTGTAGATAAACCGGTTTATATATTTTATTTTCGTGTTTCCTTATAAAAAATTACATGTTAAGATTGTATACAAAATAAAAAGAAAATACGTAATTTTACGTTAATTTTTTTACATTTCCACTTATACAATTATATTCTATTATTCGCTGATGTTTCAGCGGGAAAATTACCATAGACTCGAATTCCAGGCGAATTTCGAACAATCGATGACAATCAGTGGGGCATATTTTAAAAAATCGGCTTTACTCAATAGTGGTTCAGCCTCCTTACCGTAATAAGAGGTCTGAAAATTAGTGTACATATCGTAGAGTATAGCGAACTGATTGCGATTAATATCGAGATTCAAATTGCCATACGGATAACTTTGTGAATTTAGGAAGAGCTACACATCTCGAATATTACAATGATCAAAGTAACTGGCATTCTTCGTGGCATTATTTTTTCGCGCTGTCTGAAATCCCAGAATTATATATCGCGATTTCTCGAGTTGCGTCGAAGTTTTAACCGTCCAAACGTGTTTCGATGTAGCGGGCAACAGTGGATACTCGTACAATTCCCAGGAGCGGAAACTTATGGAGATGGGCGTATAGTTGGCGATGTAGTTGAGCAGTTGAATTTTTCGTTGATCCGCAACTTTAATGTAGGGTATCATCCATTCGATTTTGAGAAGGGATATTTTGAATTGTTCCGCACCACCACCACCATCTGCAGCCGGACGTGTCTGTAGAACGGCATTGGTGTCGGTATTGGCTCTCGTGAGAATCAACTCGTGCTTGGCATTGACAATGATTCGGCGGTAATCTTCAGCGAAGCCCAGTATCATACTCAGTGGGATGGAAATATCAAAGTAACCATTACAATCGGTAATCTTAGTCTCGTTATCATTATTGTTGATCCATCCGGCATTCTCAATTACCGACATTTGACTCGGGCTCTGAGAAATGTAATTCTTCATAAGTGTTGTGAGACCGACATTCTTACTCCTGTCGATTTCGATAGCATTTAATTCGTAACGTATTTCCTCGAACAAATGACATATAGCGTTGTTGACAAGTTGAGTTTCAACATTTGGGGATCGTTCATCGGTCTTTGTCAATCTACCGTATACATGCAAGGAGCTTCTACTTGGTAGTAAGCACAAGTCTTGATGTTGAACAGCGATACGTATTTCATCATTATTATGAAATGTTGAGGATGAGAATGGCTGATGGGTATGAGTCTCATAATGTGCACTAGACTCATCGAAGATAATTCGTTTCTGTATCGTTAGTATTTCTTCTATGGTACGTAGCAGCAGCAAACAACCGCGTAACAACAAATGCGAATTTTTATCTTCTTTTTCTTCTTTTTTCCCCTTGAGGTTTCAGACCCAAGTATTTCAGAAACTGAACGTTCTGTAGTGTTAGCGCTTTGCGAAGCGGATGACGACTGTTTCTCATCGCACATGACGGCTCACTTTTATAGCTCTTGCCTATTTTGGTTTCAAAAACGATACCCATCCTACGATTTCACGTGTAGTCGTATTGTGATAATTTCACCTCGAAAATTCACAGGTTCTCCGTCTTGATCAACGAGCTGTAGTTGAAGATGATCTATGGATTGTACGGTGATCGGAAGATAAATGATCTTATATCCTGGGGGAACGGCAGGAAAAAATTCGTGAATCGTGTGCACTCGATGCTCATTGATATATGCACCTGTGGTGATATTGCACTCGACTCTTAGAGAGTTGATCTTGAGAATCGTTACTGGCAAGTCAGATGTGTGAGTGATATTGGCATCGAGAATGCGTCTTGTGAAACCCAGCATTCGACCAATAGAATCGTCGGGAATGAAATTTACGGGACGGTCGCACTTGATTTCACTGCACAGAGTATTATTATTGGGTTGTAGGTTGATGGAAATATTACGTCTAGATAATATTTTCTGCAAATAATTTTGAATGTCCTCAATTTCATAACTTCCCGTTGGTATCGTGATGATTTCCTCTCCCACGTAGAACTTGTTATTTCCCACGTCGATATTGGGAATTGAATTGAACGTCAAGAGTTCAACGAGACCCAGAGTGTAATTTTTCGTTGGTGATAGCTCGATGGGGGGAAAGCAGTGGGCCTCTAATACAGAGGATGTGCCGGATAATGTCAACGTAAAAGAATCACTCATTGTCGCTGATGGTTAACTGATACTCGAACGAGTGTGAGAACGCCGTTTATAGCTCACCATTCAAAAATTGAAGATGTAGATGTCCGCATACTACAGTATCATAATCCTGATATCTTTCATGATTATATTTTACAATGCTACCAACACCGAGATATTCCATTAAATCCTGAGGTGGTTGCAGGTTACCAAAGCTATCGAAGTAAACAATGTCATTAACTTTCTTCCGATATGCGACCCAGTGTGTACCAGGACCATCTTTATCATCGAGATTAACAATGGCCGATTCGTATTTAAGAGGTCCACTCTGAGGCAATTCGTTTCTCACGTAAACACCCCGAAAATGGGAAATTTTCATAACTTTGGCAAATTTTAATAGATCAACATCGGTGAGGGCTCGGTGTGGTAGCTTTATGGGTTTTTTAGATGAAGACCAAGACCCTTTTTGTACGGTTTTAGGTACAGTCCTTTGCCAAGAGCAATCGCCTCCATCGTTGCGTTGTGACGTTTGCTCTCGTCGAGTTCCCGTTTCGCCGCACTGGCATCATTGACAGCCTTGGCGATTCCCGCTGCACCACCGGCGAGAGCATCGGTGGCACTTAATCCGGCGAAGATGGGTATGAGCAGGGGTAGAATACCACCTACTTTGGATGGTACGGGAAGGACACGTGGTGTCAGGACTCTTCCTTTACCGCCAGCATCTTTCACCGCGTCGCGAGCACCCTTGAGTGCCGATTTGATGGCATCCGCTCCCGGGTTCATTGTAGCTTTTGCTGCTCTAACAATTTGCCTCAGCGACACCCTCTTCGGATGTCTTTTTTTTACAGGTCTTTCCTTCTTCCCCGTCCTCCTCCTCCTCTTGATGCCCATACCGAGTTTAGTTTTAGCCTTCATCGTATTAGCGATACCCCAAGCTGCCGCTTTTTCCGCCAGGCTCGCGTCCTTCGCTAAAACCCGTCGCCAAGCCGACTCCGCGAGGATTCTATCTGCGTTGTGTCTAGCAGTGAGGTTTTCACGATTCTTCGAGTATGCGATATCGTGTTCTTTGCAAGCAGCGTCAAGAGGATTAATACCCGGATCACCCCGCTTCAGTCGTTCTTTTAACTTTGTTCCAGGTCCACAGTATTGGTAGCCAGGAATATGCAATTCAATGGGTAGCCTATTTATAATTCTGTTAACGAGACCTTTACCCCGTTTGTGCACGATCATGGTTGAGCAATGACTGACTTCCAAGCTACAAATGTTTATCATTTATAGGTATATTCGTCAGTTAAAGCGTAGCTCCAGTACGGAAAACTTCCCCCAAAAACGGATTTTTCGTATTATCAATTACGATGAAATTCAAAAAACAAAATATGGAATTGTCTGTCACGAATTTCGATGAACTTGCGCGACAAAATGTAGATGAGAAAAAACGCCATGGTCATCTGCTACCGAATAGTGTGCGTGCAATATTTTGCGGTCCATCCAACTGTGGAAAAACAAACGCGCTTCTCACTCTCATAACGCACCCCAATGGTTTGAGATTCGAGAACATATATATATATTCGAAATCATTGAAGCAACCAAAGTATTCGTTTTTGGAACGCATTCTTCAGTCCGTAGATGGCGTTGAATTCTTTCCTTTTAACGAACACGAACAGGTGGTGAAACCATGTGATACTCGTCCAAATTCTATAATGATATTCGATGATGTAGCTTGTGAAAAACAAGATAACATCAGAGCATTTTTCTCCATGGGAAGACACGAGAATGTAGATTGTTTCTATCTCTGTCAGTCATATGCCCGCGTACCTAAACATCTTGTGCGTGATAACGTAAATCTTTTAATAGTTTTCAAGCAAGATGACATGAACCTTAGACATGTGTACGATGATCATGTTAATACAGATATGACGTACACGGAACTTAAAAAATGGTGTTTATCCTGTTGGAAAAATAAATATGGATTCGTTGTTATTGATAAGGACAGTGAGATAGATAGTGGTAGATATCGGAAGGGATTCGACTGTTTCGTAGACATTAGTAAGTAATAAATATCGTGCATCAAAGTGATCCGGAGACAGTAACGATTACAACTCAACAACGTCGACATGAAACAGGATACCATTGGTAAAGAGAAGAAGATTCTACGTCAAATCGTCAGTGCCAGCGATGCTATTCGACGAAAACATAGAATGATCAAGGGGGATAGGGAGACCTCCGAGCGTACGATGCATGATGTCTTCAAGCCAATCGTAACACCGTTGGAAAAGTTAATAGATCGCACTGTTAAAAATGAAATACCGATGAAGCAGGATACCAAGAAAAATGTTAAAGAGATGGAGGAGGAGGAGGAACACAAGATAAATGATACTTTACGGGAAGATGCGATAGAGGGACCTCAAGAAACAAGTTTACATAACTACAGATCCGAACTTATTGAAGCTCCTACGCGTTCGAAAGATGACCACAACGATGACCATAACAGTGAAGATATCGAGGCTGATGATAATGCAGCAGCAGTAGCGACAAACCCGGATGAAATCTTGAACGAATATCTCACATTATTAGAAACAAATAGGAAAAAAGATCTAGATACCACGTCGGGTGTGCGAAATCTTGCCAATCGTAGATTAATGATAGGCAATTCTGAGATACATTTCGAGCCAGAGTATATTCGCATAGCTGATACGAAATATCGGAAATCAAACGGATTGATTGAATTATTGTTTAAAAAAACACCCAACGAAGAATATATAAGTCCAGATGATATTACAAATTATAGAGATATTGTTGTTGCGACTAATGCACATAAAAAATATTACAAACCTGATGAAAATGTACGAAAAGATACGAGTCGAAAATTTAAGCAATATATTGCGAATATGATTGGTGAACATACAGGAGGTAGTGTACTACCGCAATATATGGTTGCTAAAAAAAATAGTCGACCGGATTATGTCTACTGGAATGACCCCAATGAACTGGTGGATCGACTTCGCTTACTGTATGCGTCGCAGGGGGCTGGTAATACGAGCCATGCAAATGAAATCATTTCCATCGTTGAGGAATTGCGTGAAGCTGGCATTATTTATTAGGCTGCACGCGTGATGCATTATTATTGTAAAAATTAGTGTCGATGTGTTCGGACGTCAATTGGCTAAAATTAAGAGCGTCGGTGGCAGCCGCGGGCCCCCCGGCGAGGGGTTTAAAGTCACTCTGGACGGTCAATACGATATGGATAATAGGAGACTATGTAATATTGCTGACCCTGTAAATGATAAAGATGCTGTTTCTGTGAGAATAATGCGGAATACTGTACAGCAAGAACTTCACCTTACATACAACATTACCAGCTCTTTGCGAAATGATATCGATGATGTAGGCTGTAACACGGGAAAATTCTGTGGCGCCCAACCGCCGCTCTGCTCTCCCGCTCGACGACGCCTAGACCGATCCGCAGGGCCATAGATAATTTTTATTATTATTATTAATTTTATTTTATTAATTTTTCTCGCTTTACGCTGACGCCGTCGCCGGGGTGAGCCCGGATCGACGAAACTGCGCGGAAGAGGGAGAGAGGGAGAGAGACAACGTTGGGATTTCGCCGTCGCCTCGTCGCTACGCCGCTGGTCGCTCGGTTGTTTGAGCCTCCCGCCGCCGCCGCCGCCGGAGAGACTTCTGCCGTCTATTTCTCGCGCCACGTCAGCCAACTGTGGCGCGAGCGATCTCAGCTGGAGAAATCGGAACGCTGCGCGGCACGGCAGAGTTGGCCGCCTGCTTGCCGGCCAGCACTACGAGACGGAGAGGGGATCATTTCCCCGAGCGTGCGAGCGACGCAACACTCAGGGCACTTCCCGAGGAGCCGTCGAGCGAACGGCAGAGCGAGCGAGCGAGCGAGATCGGCGAGAGAATACGGGAGACCGAGACAGCCGGAACGACGAGGACGAGAATCCAGCCGCTGCAACACGCCTCCCGCGAGCGTAGTTTTCGCGAGGATAATTGACGAGGACATCGGGTGAGCCTCGCCGCGCGGCGTCAGTATCAATTCTTGTATTTCGTCCGTGTCAATTGTTTTATTTTGTTGTCTTTTTCTGCGCAACATCGCGCACTCGCCGCCTTTGCGCGAGACGGCCGTGTCGACAGGGCTCTTGCGAGCATCCCGCGACGCTGTGACCCTTGCGCACGAGCGCTAGATCTCGGCGACGCGCCCGCGAGGCCTCCGCGCCGAGATTATCGGAAAAACAGGGCCAGCGCCGGGTGCAGCGGGAGAGGCCTGATCGTCCGGGCGGTCCTGCGGAAAACCCGAGCGCGAGTTCGTCCTAGCTAACGGTCGTTCGGTCGCGGGAAGTTGGCCGTCACGCCGAGGATTGCCGGTTATTTATTTGTTGTTATTTTCCTTTGCATCCCGTGACGTAAAATTAGAGTCAGTGTGCGAGGAGTGAAGCGGTGCGCGATCGACAGGTTTAATAATTTTCTTGATTGTAATTTTATTTCTTGTTAATAATTTTCTTGTTTTAATTTATCCGCGAGTTTTCCCCGGCTTTATTTTTCGAGTCATTCCGGCGTTGAAATTGTGCAGTCGGTCCGGGGAAAACCACGCGACCGCTGTCTCTCCCGCCGCGTGTGAGAGTGTGTGCGTGTGTGTGAGTGTGTGTGGCGAGGGCCGCGTCGCGCGCAGTGGCTCGCGACCTTGCGAGGGCGAATCTTGTTGCCGAGCGGTAGACCGGCGAAACTGCGAGAAACGAAGAAGTGTTTCGTTTCTGCGAGACAGCATTGCGGGAGATTTTACTTGAATTATTTTCGTCATTATTGCTTTGTCCTGTTTAATAAACGGTTTTGTGAGCTCCCGCAGATTGACCGTTGTTCGGTTGACACATTATTTCTCATCCTCTCCGAGATCGTCAACTCATCGCATCCCGCCACTCTACAAAATTGACGGCTGCGGCTAGCCTGGCCAGAGCAGCCGGGTCCTGTCAGCGCGCGAGTTCTTCCCGGCGCGAAAGCGCCTGGCGCCCAGGGTAAAAGGGAAGAACTCGAGGGACCTTGGCGATTTCTGGGGCGGTTTGGAAAAATAAGACTAAAAGCCACTACAAGGCATAATGATACATTCGCTCGAAAATCGCTTCCAGGAAAATGTAAAAAATCAACGTATCAATAGTGAGACAGTACAAGATCTCGGAGCGCACAATTCTCAACTCATTGTTCATCTGGATGACAGACTGCGAGCACTGGAGAGAAACAGCGGTGACGGTGAAATTGACTCTATGATTCGGAGTCTCGAAACGAATGTGAAAGAAGTGGTAAAGCGAGTTGACAAAGACACGAAAACCTTACAAGAATTAATCTTTCGTAATTCTCAAATAATTTCCCAACTCGACGATCGCTTGACATCGCTGGAGCATGGAAAAGAAGAAGGCAACGATCGCAGAAGAGCTTCATAGACCTGCTCGGAGAAACTATGCACGACGTCGTGTTATAATGCGAGGATTGGATGAAACGTGGCAGGCCGATCTCGTTGATATGTCAGCCTACGCTCGATACAATGACGGTTACAAGTATCTGCTGACAATCATCGATATTTTCTCGAAATACGCATGGGCAATACCGACGAAGACCAAGAGCGGGGAGGATGTGACAAATGCCATGAATACTGTATTGAAAAAGGGTCGCGTACCGCAGAAATTGCATGTTGACCGGGGCAAGGAATTTTACAACAGTCATTTCAAGGCTCTAATGCAACGTTACGGTATCACACTGTACTCTACCTTCAGCAACTTGAAGGCATCTATTTGCGAACGCTTTAATCGCACGTTAAAGGGTAACATGTGGAAACAATTCACTCTACGAGGAACATACAAATGGATAGATATCGTTGGTAATTTGTTATCCACCTACAATGATACACACCATCGAACTATCGGAATGAAGCCGAAGGATGTTACGTCGAAAAATGAAAAGAGACTTCTACGAAGTGTCTACGGGAAACTTCGTATTAATCGGACGCGATCTGTCAAGTTCAAAGTCGGTGATAAAGTGCGAATTAGCAAGTACAAACATGTTTTTGAAGAAAGCTATACGCCCAACTGGAGTACGGAAATATTCAAGATAAACAACGTGCAGAACACCGATCCAATAACATACAAACTTGTGGATTATCAGGATCAACCGACCGAGGGTGGTTTTTATCAGGAAGAACTCACGAAAGTGAACTATCCAGACATTTATCTCGTTGAAAAGATCGTGCGGAAACGTGCAAATAAAGTATTTGTAAAGTGGTTGGGTTTCGATAATTCTCACAACAGTTGAATAAATAAATCTGATTTGTAATTTTTAAAAAATAAAGAGAATCTAAATCTATAAATTATCGATTTATTTATTATAACCATATGGTACAGTATCCGTTGTATCAGGTACAATAATCCTCTTATCATCATGCCAGCTTAATGCTAATTTTTTCTGTAAAACAGTATAAACCTTATGCTTTTTACTCTGTATCAAATATTGACATTTTACTAAATTCTGATAACGTAACAGACAATTTTTATAATCATCGAACGTGATAGCTTTCATAGCAGCCATTTTTATACCTTTCGCTCGTTTCTTCTCCTCCATCTCACCCAGACACTTAAAAGTATACAATTTGGCACGCAGCCCGACGAATTCAGTTACAATTTTTCCATTGCATTCGTCTTTCATGAGACCTAATACTTTTTTATTTACAAGTGGAATTCCATATATATTACTAGCGGGATAATCAGATGTGTCAAACTTATGTATAAATCTTTTGATATAATCGTAAATGTTAGGAACAAAGAAATGATATAAAAGACTGTCAGTGTCTGTATACATCAATTTGGCCTTATCATTAAACGTATTTTTTACAAAGTTGTAATGAAAATCATACAGAAATATCTTCGATAGGTCGAGGATTGAGAAACCAATGTATATGGGTTTATTGAAGCGTAATTTCGTGCGATTCATCTCAATGATCACCATATCGTTATCAAATATATTACAGCCATGGAAATTCGGTAATGCGATAAGAGATTTAGCCCCATACCGTCCGTCCCACTTTGTCACCAATTTGACATGTTTTTGTTTCCTTACATTCTCCATAGTCTTACCAATCACTGCGTTATTCATTAATTTATAGAAATTTTTTTCAAATTCGTTACTTGATTGTTTCCGTAATTCTGTATTTAAATCTATATAAGGTTTCAGCCATGGTGCTTGTTTAAATTTCAATATACGTCGAACTTTCACCAGTTTCATACCAAAATTCAGGCATTGCTTCAAATTTCTATAGTGTATAATATATTTTTTCTTTGGTAAAAGAGTAGTCATTAATTTCGAAACTTTACACAGTGGTGGTACATAATGTTCTGGACATAGTGGTAAATCTTTATGCATTTCATGAAGTTCATTTGGATATTCCAAGTCCACTTCGAGAATATACCCAACACCGGAATCATCGCTCATATAGCACACGTCAATAGGCTCATTAACAAATTCAAAAGAACCATACGGTAGAGACTGCGACATAGCTGCACCGTACAGGTTATTTACATCAAAATACATGAGGTATGATTCCTCTTTGTTTGAATCAAAATCCTCGCCCATATACCGATTATTCGCCCGGGCATATCTATTTGAACATTGAGCTACTCCACCTCGACTACCTTTCTCAACGAACAAAAACATCTCAACATCAGTGAGAAGTTCAAGTCTGACGTTTGTGCGCTTAAGCATGGCATCAAAAGCCAAACCAGAAGCTGTATAGTAATACAGAGGGTCCAGATTGTACGTGACGAAACAATTACGACGGAATTTTTCAAATATATCAGCTAAGAGTAAAACATCAGTTTTCAAGTACAAATCTGAATACTCTCCCAATGATTTAGTATTAAATTGTTCCCAAACTTTCGCAGCGTGACTGTAATCCTCATCCGAAATTTCCTCATCGTTTAATTTGGAATAAAATTTTTCCTTCAACGGCAATTTTTTTTCATCGAGTCTACCCCAGCTGTTTACATATTCATAGGGAAACACGCTTTTTCTCGTCAAAAGCTGAAACTCCTCAGGACTGTTACATTGTCTACGTGTAATGCATTTATCAGCATCATTCATGTACGACGCTAATTTTTCCAAACTACTAGCCATAAATCGGTACGAGTCGAGAAATCGCAGATTTATACATGTCCCTTTGACTTGCTTTGAAAATGAAATATATCTCTCCTTATTAACTGGAAGAAGGTTTACTGGTCCTTCAAATAATGTAGCTAGAGTTTTTATGAGAAAATGTGAATCATAACCAGAGAGGTTATGAAACACTACGGGAATATGATGAGCTTTATTATAATTTAAATTGCAGCTTCGATGTGCAGCACCACGATATTTTCCCGTAAAATGATCGTGATCGCGATCTTTCGTGTCAGTCAGGGTAAATGGTTTTTCGCATACATGACAAAATTTCGATGTATAAAAATCTCGATTTTGCTCGTAATTTAGCGGTACCATCGAAACAACACGATTTACATAATAATCTACCGTTTCAGCTATATCTTTCAATTTTTTAACGAACCACTCGATACAATCGGGTCCGCGTTTGCTGTCAAACTTCGACAGTGTATCATCAAAAGAGCATTGTAGGTAAAATGCAACACTGTGAGGAACATGTTTTTGTAACAATGTATCATTTCCCGTTTCCTCCAGCAGACATTCAAGATCTGCATACACTACGAATGGTACTGCTTCTTTGAATTTGAAATTTGAGAAACATAAAATGTTGTTTGGCTCAACCGGTAGCAACATTTTACATTTATTTATGTTAAAACAATCCTGTTGATGCTTTTCGAAAGAACATTTAAGCTGAAAGTGACACAAGCATCTATCACATAAAAATGTTCGACCGTTGTGCTTAGATAATTGTGAACTCAGCAATTTAGAGAGATTTTTGATCCAGGTAAAATGTGAAATTGTTGTTGAAAAACCATCACCGTTGTCATCATTATCGCTGTTATCATTTGTTTCTTTCGTAATATTACTATTTATCAGAAGAAGGTGGATCGTTGGCTTATCTGACTTATATTTACTTAGATACAGTGGTACAATCTCGCTAACTTGATGTTTAACATTTTCCACACCGTAAACATTAATAGCTAATCCATTCATTTTCTCGAACTTCGGAATGTCTCTCAATCGCATTGGAAATTGAATACCTTCGTATTTGAGTTCAGAACTGTAATGTGGATAGGAGCTGGTTGCACAGATCTTGCTTTCTGAAGGATGAAGTGCTACCATGACTGACCACAGGAAGCAGAATTCATCGTTGTTCTTGATATTCACCACTGCCTTTTTATTTTGGATATCTTCAGGTAGCCGTACGAAGGTCGATAATGCTCCTTGCAATGGTACGTATCGGTTGATGTTGATCATCATGTTGATAATTTCCACCAACGTCCAACCGGAATCCCGCTCCTGAAAATCCTCGATCTTCTTGAGTAGAGGGTCAGCCAAGTTGTCATCGAACCACAGCTTCAAATCCGTAGCAGAGAAAACAATTTCGTTTTTCGTGTTGAAGAATTTTGTTTCTTCGATAATTTCATCGTTCTTCATTACACGGAATTTACACGCTAGTACACCGTTCACTTTCAAATTTCCATCTTTTCGCAATGCATTCTTCAGGCGTACAACAGTCAGAGTTTTCGAATCGTGCAGAAACGATCTAACATCCTTATGGCGAAGATTCACGATTGCTCCAGTGCGAATTCGTCCATTGAAGACAGACTCCAAGTCTTTCCATCGTACTCTGTCTTTTATTCTTCGTCGCGATGTTGTAATCGAACCCCCACTTCGTTGCTGTTTTTGTTTGAAATTTTCGAAGTATGTTTGAAGAATGGAAATTGTTGTCAGAATTCTGAGTTTTTGCCCCACAGAAGGATCAGCTTTCTTCAAAATTTGGTTAAAAAGTTTGATGTATCGTGTGCACCAATTTAGCCACTGCTTGATCTGTCGGATAGGTGCTTTTTTATAAGCATACTCAATAATATCGATCACTCTCAAACATTTTTTTGCGTCCATTCTGTGTAAATCCACAGTGAGGAGCGCTACTAAAGAATGAAAGCAATTCGATTTTGGTATGCGTATTTATAGGGTGCATAGTGCGTTGGAATTTCAAACGTGAAAAACAATTCTAAGAAAGAGAGTCCACCTAAGTACGAGAATCATACTGTAACAAGTCCCTGTCCACTACCTATTTTTTCCCTTTTCCACCGACTCTCCGTACCTCTAGCCCACGGGCCTGCATTCCTAATTTATCGCTTCCTGACCTGCGGCCCGGCTCGACGCCACGCACCACGTCTCCATAGGTCCCCTAAACGCAGCTATTATCGCCTGCATCATAATGCCGCCACTCGCGTGGCCTACGTGACATTTCCCGAGTCCCTTTTTATCGCTAGTTTCCCATGCACGCTGCACCTATCTAAACAACCGCCTTTTCCCGGAATCCAGTCACACAAATGTCCGTCTCCCGCCGAAGCTTCCAGACTCCTCTCAAACTCTTAGCCACATCCCTTTTTATCGCCTGTTTCCCACGTATTCCTCGCCTAATCAGCTATGCGCCTTTCCAGGAAACCAGCCACACGTGCGCCCTTTTCCCGCCGAACTTTCTGGACTCTTCTCCCAAAATTCCTCCCCACTATTACCATTTTCCCATAGTTCGATCCCATATAAGCGCCTCCCGCGTTATTTCGTCAGTCAGTAAGCCCGAAACTCTGCGCGACTAAACTTGTACCAGAGATTTTCAATAAACGTCCCTTTGGACTCGTAACGTGTCAACCGCGTCTTTCCATCCCATAACCGCGCTTCGTAGCCGAGTTGGCTATTCCTCGCCATAAAAAATGACCCGACATCACAATACACAGGATAAACAGATTTCTCGGAATTGTTTTTCATATAGCTATTCTAAGAAATAACTTACACTCGAATAATTCGTTCGTTCAGAGGGACAAACAGTTCTCAGAATTGTTTTTTTCTCAACGTCATATGGCACAATCTCGAAGTACCGTGATCCCTTTAAAAAGGCTGTTCATCGGCTCTACCGTTCAGTTATTTTCGTACGATCCAAGCGAATACTACGAACTGTAAAGAACATTGAAAAAAAATGGACTGCACAAAAATTAACAAAGTCGCTCGCATGGACGACTTCTTGCCAACGAAGAAAACCGCTGAATTGGAGACGAACAGGAATTATCGAGTGACAGCATTCAAAACGGCCAACACAAAATTCGGTCCGAGAGTAATGGCTGTACTTGATGGTAATTTCCTAATATTCCTGCCATCGAGAATCTCCAAGGTGTTCCAAGAAGATGCAGATCAGTTTCAAGAGTACCAAAAGGTTGCTGCTCAGAATCATCTGTATCTCCGCTTCCTCGGTGGTCAATACAACCAGTGTGAATTTTCTTCGAGCGAGTAAATGCTATACAAAAAATGTAATCTTCGCATAAAAATACGTTTTTTATGAATAATTGTAACAATCATTTACTGTTACATTAAAATGTTATTATGATTTAAAAACGAATATCATTTTGTTAAAAGTAATCCTTTCCTTCACATACGAATCGTATATCCTTTGCCTGATACATTAACCAGCGTAGATAATGTAGAAATATGCATGCTTCTAATCGAATTATCGACGGCGACGAATATAGATCTTAAAAGATGCATTTGACTATACGTTGGTATGCAGCGTAGCACGCAACGCACAACGCGAGAAGAGCGAGCCAGCAACGGAGTGGCTTACGCGAAGCATAGCACAAAACAATAATCGAGAAGAGTGAGATAGCAACACGGGGCCTACTCGAAACGTAGTATTCCTCGTGAGACGCGAGAAGAGCGAAATAGCAACTCGGGGACCCTACAGGAGAACATAGAGAAGATTGAGACGAGACATTTACTGAACTTCTTCCTCCTCTTCCTTCTCATCATCCTGCTCTTCACCATCGTCTCCCACTCTTTGTTGGATTTGGTGGAATCAATTACTGAAAAAAAACTTACGATGCGTATGAAACCCGCGATTTTTGGGAAGGGTGTTTGGGTACTTGAATAGTATATTAGCAATGGTACTTTTTCGGAATCAGTAGGAAGTTTTGCCATGAGATAGGAGTTTTTAATCTAAAAAAGTCGAAAAAATTCACAAGTCAAGTAATAATACAGCATTATCTTCGTTATTGAGTTTTCTCTCGAACAAAAGAAGAAAATTCAGGTTCGACCGATCTGAAAACCTTGATTTAGAGAAGCAAACGAAATTTCGGAAAAAATGCACACTTTTTTAAAAACTTTATTCGATGTTGTTGTCTTTAACTTTATTCAATGTTTTTTCTTATACATTCATTTTTGCAAAAACAGTTCTTTTACAGGCATTTTTTTATTATTAAGTAAGATTGATTTTGAAAGGCTGATGTCCGTCGCCTGCCCACCATCACACCACGTGAAGCTGAAACAGATAAAAATAAACAAATTATTGAAAAAAATGTATGTTATGAAAAGTATTTTTTAAAAATCGAGATTAGTGATAGTGTGTCAATGTTAACGTTTTTAGCAGCGGTACAGTCCCGTCAACCGTGAGGTTCAGAGAAAATGTCCTTCGTGCTGGGATAAAAATTTGAAAAAATCAAACTTTTAGATTTTAAGTTCTCTTTGAAATTTGTTCATATTTTCCATATAAAAAATACAAATCTCAAAAAGAACTAAAAAATCTGAAAAATGCATACGTATTCAGAAAAATAAAGGAATAATTTCCATAAAAAACTTGTGTCATCGAAATATTTGTTAATCAATTATTATACAAAATTAGTCATTGCAGTACTTTTAACGCGCATGAATTGTTCAAATTTCTATACCATCAAACTAAATACTAGACGCAAGGACTACCTTAACAGTATGTGAAATCTCTTCGCGGTCTGAATCGGTATCAAATACTGTAATGAACTTTTTTATACATAGTCGCATTTACAGCTTCAAGAAATTCATTCACTGCAGATGTCACCAGTGCAGTGGTTGAATTTATTCTTCTTCTTGAAGTAGTAAATGCAAATGTCTACAAAAGTTAATTACAGTTTTTGATATTAAGAGCTGTAGTTCACGTTCTTTAGTACTACATTTAAAAATTTAGGATTAATGCTCACCATTGTTAAGCGGTTGACGGAAGTTCGGCCCTCTCGAACCAGTAGATCCCCGTGACAAATGTCAGGACAGTTGATGTTCCCAAAACGTCGAGGTACACCGTTTTTGTTATCGGTGCACCTCCCAGGCTGCCCACGTTGTACTCATGAAATTTGTCGATGGTCTGCTGGATAACGTGCTCCAGTACACTGCCCGACATGGATGCCTGGTTTGACAGTTTGTAGGTGATTTTTCTCATCTACAAACGATTAGTTTGTGGCGCTGTCGGGCACACGGAACGGCGGAATTGAACCAGCGCACTTCAGACGTTACCCTAAATATTTATATCTGTCAAGACAGTGTCGGTGATTGGTGTCGGTGAACCTCAAGATCTTTATTGAACGGAATGATTTCAAAATTACTACACAGGGCAAAGTTTTTTGGTGTATCGGAGATTTGTTGAATTGCCGATAAAATCTCGATAACTTGAATCGACAGCCAAAGGTGAGTAACAATATTACGAATCCACAATAACCTGTCTCAAATAGTTTACATTTTTCAATAAATCTGCCGGTCTCGTCTTCAATTACCCTACTTACGGAGTAAAAAATATATATAAAAGTTATTGTGATCACGGTGCGAGCCAGTGTCGGTTTGATTGGTAAGGGACGTTGGCTCTGGCTCGCACCATAACCGCAATAAGTTTTATTTTTTTTTGACTCCCGTAAATAGAATTTAATTATACCGAAAGTGATATCGACAGATCTATTGAACAGTGTAAATCACAAATTTAAGGAGTTAATGCATTTGACCGGTTTGACAAAACTCAATATTTAAGAAATGATGGAAATTAATCGGCACGTTTTCCTCCGCAATTTCTTCCAGTAGAATCCTTGAATATCGAAATTAATTCCAAATTTGTCTCGATCGATGGCCAATTTTTGGATCCAGAGACGAATTCCTTACTCATATAGGAAGCTTAGATAAAGGTGTAAAATACAGAGGAAGAAGTTGGCAAAGTTGCAGGCTTTTTCTCTTTTTTGGATCCCAATTTCGCACCCACGTCAGATGCAGGTGCTGACGGAAAATGCCGATTGCGTTCTGGACATTTCGAGTGTCAATTTGCAGACTCGCGAGGGAACCGATCGTGCCGTGACGCTGAATTAGGGTCACGGACCGATATGATGGCCTGAGAGTAAAGTATGCATTTTTAACAAATCTTTCTAATTTTTAAAAATTGCGGTTTTGCCCATTCGAAACGCTCTTCCCCTACAATTGCCTTCCTCTTATTTAGCTATTACCGTGTATCACCTGCTACACCTTCTTCTCCCCTTAATCCCACCTTGCTCTCCCCTTACACTCCCCTACCTCTCACCTTACTTTCACCTTGCTCTCACCTTCGTTCGCACGCACTGTAAACAGCAGGAGTAATAGCAGCAACACTACTGCGAAATCCCCGGCGACTGCGTCGCTGCAATTCGACAAGCGAATTGGAAATTAATTTATCTCGATGGATGGCCAATTATCGGGTCCAGAGACGAATTTTTTCCTCACAGCGGTTTTAAATGAAGATGAGGAATTTAAAATTAATTTTCATCGCCATGAATAAATAAATTGTCCAGAAACGAATTCGATACGACATGGGGAATTGACACTGGTTCACGCCGTACACGTAATCATTTTTTTACTTCTGTAGTTAGAGGTTTAATATACCGAAAACGAGACTGACACGTTAATTGAAAATTGTAAATTGCAATTTCTAGGAGCAAACCCGTTTGAACGGTTTGAGAAAATCCAATGTGTGAATGAACATCCAACAAGGTGCGAGAAAGGTGTGAGCAAAGTGAGAGAAAGTTGAGAGGAATGTTGACACTGATCAACTAAGAACTGATGAATGCGTGGTTATCGCAGCATCCCTATTAAATGGGATGCTGCGATAACCACGCACTCTGGAGGCGAATGCGTCCAGAGGCGAGTGCAATACGGTAGGCGAATGTGGCACTGGCTATCACACCGTCTTCGTAATAGTTTTTTTTGCACTGCTGTAGTTAGAATGTTAATATACCAAAGGCGATTTTGGAAGATCTATTTGAAACTGCGAATCACAAATTTATTCAGTCAATCAGTTTCATCGGTTTGACAAAATGAACTATTATTAAATAATAAAGATTCATCGTCGCGATCCCTGCACCAATTTTTCACGCAGCGCTCTTAAATAATGATAATAGTATAAGAGCAGAGCAAACAGGTTTGGTACCAATTAGAACAAATACTAACTCTTTACGAAATTCATTAAACGCTTCACGCAACAATTTTTTTTTATTTAACCAAGAACAATAATCCGAATTATTTCTTCGTCTTCGTTGTTCAATGTCTCGTCGCGCCGAATACCGGTCCGCTCTTCGAGACGGTACAGCCAAGCCGCTTTTTTGACGGCGCATTTTCTCCACTTTTCAATAGCCTGAAATTTTTACAAAAATCACTGTTGACAAACAAAATATTTATTAAAAAATTTTCTTTTCATGAATTTGTTAATACAATTTTTCGGAAACTTATGCGAGATACGCGTGTAGCGACAGAACTACCTTAAATATGTGTTTACCTATCTCCAGCAATCTTCTGGATAACGCGATTTACGCCGCAAATTCAACCTCTCTACCACCGTTGCCCATGATTCCGGATTTTCCTCGTAATGCGGATCTTCCCGCGCGATGGCCAATACCAGATGTTTGTCCTTTACGTATCAAAAATACAAATTTAAAACGCAATTTTTAATATTAATACATTTTGCCTTTTTTAATATTATTACATTTTGTACTTTTTTTAGAGTAAGCTGTTAGGAGACACGCCAATCAAGTTATATTTTACTCCGAATAATTTGATTTCCTGACGGTGCGGCACAAAAATTTCATCATCGTTTGGAACGCTTCACTGCTTATTTTCGGTGTCGCGTTAAGCGACACGTAAGCTGAAAATGATAGATACGGTAAGTATACAATTCGAAAGGTATTCGTGCGTAGCACGTCGTCAGTTTTGCAAAAAATTGTAGACTTCTCACTTTTAACAGCATCATAAACTGTTCTGGGGATACGCTGAAGGTTTCCCCGACCAGTCGGAGACATGCCAGCCAAATTTTTCTCGCCGACAGTAATCCGCATCAATCGGCACGCGAGTTTATTAGATTTATTGCGATATAAACTTGTCCAGCGCTCCAGGTCGGTCTCTTGTATGTAAATCCCACTTCCAGGTAATATCTCAATCTGAAAATTACATTAATTTATAGTAATATTATTTCTGTAGTATTAAGTTATAATTACTGATCATTAGTTTTGTTTTTATCATTATTGGTGTAACGATAGAATTTCAATTTGGTTACTGACTATTGAGGCAATGACAATTGATTTTAAACTCGATACAAACCTTTGTGGGACCTGGGACTAAAGCTGTTTTTAGAACTCTTTTGTTTTCTTTACGAGTACCACCGGGAGCATCGCCAGGAGCAGCGAGACCAGCATCGGAATCATCATCAGAAGCAGCGACAGCATCGTCGGGAGCATCGCCAGGAGCAGCGAGACCAGCGTCGGGTGCATCGTCAGGAACATCGTCAGGGGCAGCGAGATCAGAGTCCAGAGCATAGTCAGGAACAGCGATACCAGCGTCTGCAGCATCTTTAGGAGCAACGAGACCAGCGTTAGGTGCAGCACCAGGAATAATAACAGAAGGAGCGTCAGGAGTAGTATAAAGACCGGGATCAGGAGTAGGGACACAAACGTCGGCAGCGTCACAATCCTTGTAAGACGACAATCTCTTTTTTCGCATTCCCGTGTAGACTTCTCCATCCGTCGTCACATACAATGATGTCAGGTACCTCTTATTAGCTGTATAACGTTACATTTATAGAACTGTCATATATTTAACACGGTAGGAATAGCGTAGAGACGAGAAAAAGTTACAAACTCACCAATTTTTCGTAGCAGTTTTCCCGGGTAATAGTCTCGGCTATTCAGAATAAAAAGCATTTTCCCGTCGTTCCCACTCTTCGCACATTTCGCACTGATGACACTTGTCGTGGAATCATCCCATAATATTAGAAAATACATCGCACCTTTGAAAGCCGTTGAAACTAATGTAGATGTATGGAAGAAACGTGTGACAGCTGCGGAAAGCAAAACAAATGAACCGAAGACTCGTTTAATTTGTTTTGCGTTCCGCGATTGCTATACATTATTTTAATACGTTCAATGTCAGTTAACTAGTTAACTAAGATTTGTTAAATGCATGCATATCGCAGCGTCCTTAATTGATAATTCCCCGGTGCGATACTATAGGGAATGGTGACATTGGCTTGCACCATATGCATATTAAGTTATGATATGCACATGCACCATATGCATATTAAGCATAGTAAGTTGAACTTGGATATTGCACCAAAAAAAACTGTTCGATTTTATTATTAAACATAAATGTATTTACAGCCTGGAAGCGGCGGCCTTGTTCTTAAAAGACAACAACAACAACGATCTACCGGAAGCGCCAGAGGAACCGGAACCTCCCACAGCCGATAAAGAACCGGAAAAGCGAAACTTCCTTCGAGGCAAATCGGGCCACAATGCCAAATCGTAAAAAAAAAATTAAAAAATCACTAAAATAATAAAAAGATGTAATTTATTTTCTTGTAAAACATATTTTTTTAATTCTGTGCAAACAGAAAAATGTAATACCAATAAGAATGCGAATGGATTTCAATGCAGATTATAATTTACCTTTTTTACATGAAAATATTTCTATTGGTACGACTCTTTCTTATTGTCAAAATAAAAATAAAATAAATCTATACGGTGTAAATTATCGACACATTGCCGTTCCAACGCTCGGCATCTCTCGTAGCCCTCGTATGAGTCACGAACGATGCAGGCGCTGCGGTTTAAAACACCGGTCCCGCCATTCAATCTAGTACTTACTGCGCGCGCATTTAAGCGCGCTCGGGTAGTCAAAAATGTTGGCTGCGTCGAATGATTTACCGACAGTGGTAATAGTTATTTTCCACTGGAACTACGAAATTAACTGAAGTCTTCATCGAACGCCGTATTTTTTATGTAATGTTATGGCTTAATATGGTGTTTCAAACCACAGCGCGTGGATCTTTCGTGGCTGACACGAAGAGATGCCGCGCGTTGCGGCAATGTGTCGATAATTTACACCGTATAGATTTACTGTATTTTTATTTTAACAATAAGAACAAGTCGTACCAGTAAAAATGTTTCCACGTGAAATAGATAAATTATAGTCTGCAGCGAAATCTGTTCGCTTTTTTATTCGTATAACAGTTTTCTATTTGCACAATATAAAAAAATCAACCATGTCGAATAAAGTCGACATGGTTAATTTTTCTCTATTGGTTATATGGAAGCTTATGCAAATGTATTTTATTTTTCTCATATTAAGCCATAACATCACATAAAAAATACGGCGTTCGATGAAGACTTCCGTTCCTTTCGTATTTCCAGTGGAAAATAACGATTATCTCTCTCTCTCTCTCTCTCTCTCTCTCTCTCTCTCTCTCTCTCTCTCTCCTCTCCCTCTCCCTCTCCCTCTCCCTCTCCCTCTCCTCTCCCTCTCCCTCTCCCTCTCCCTCTCCCTCTCCCTCTCCCTCTCCTCTCCCTCTCCCTCTCCCTCTCCCTCT
>OZ010635.1:6319625-6421424 GCA_963932165.1 Pimpla rufipes
AAAAACGAGATTCGGACAAAGTCAAAAATATGAATGAGGTTCGTTTGAAGAAAAAAAGGGAAAAGGATATTATTAAAAATATGGACGACAAACGTATAAGTAAAAAAAGAGAAAAAGATCGAATTCACAACATGAATGAAGAAAGGTTAGAAAAGAAAAGGTACAAAGACGTCACCAAAAACATGAATAAAGAAAGATTGGTTAAAAAAAGAAACAAAGACGTGATTGAAAACATGGATGAAGAAAGATTGATGAGGAAAAGAAACAAAGACATGATTGAAAACATGGATGAAGAAAGATTGACGAAAAAAAGAAACAAAGACATGATTGAAAACATGGATGAAGAAAGATTGATGAAAAAAAGAAACTAAGACATGATTGAAAACATGGATGAAGAAAGATTGATGAAAAAAAGAAACAAAGACATGATTGAAAATATGGATGAAGAAAGATTAATGAAAAAAAGAAACAACGACATGATTAAAAATATGAATGATAGACGATTGGTAATGAAACGAAAAAAAGACACCGTCGAAAGCATGGATGAAGAAAGGTTGCAAAAGAAACGACAAAAAGACATTGTCAAAAACATGGATGAAAACCGATTGAAAAGGAAAAGGAAAAAAGACATAACCGAACACATGGATGAAGAACGATTAAAAAAGAAAAGGAAAAGAGACGTCGTGGAAAATGTGGATGGCGAAAGATTGGAAAAGAATAGAAAGAAAGACATCGTTAATAATATGACAGATGATCGACTTAATAAAAGAAGATGTGTTCAACAAGCGATTAAAATTTGTCCAAATAAAAATGTTTATTTTGATTTTGGAGATATGGATTATATTTGTCCAGATTGTAGGGCTTTTTTCTGGAGTGTTGAATTTTCAAAAAAAAGTTGTTGCCATTTTGGAAAAGTCAAACTTCCTCCTTTGAATAATTACGATGAAGATCTAAAACAATTATTATTACATGATCGAAAATATAGGCAATTAATTCGTTATTATAATAACCGTTTTTCTTTCGCGAGTTTCAATGCGAATGTAGTACAGCAACCACAAAGAGGAGTTTACAATTTGAAAATCCAAGGTCAAGTTTGCCACTTAACGACAAATAGTATCTTTTCAGAAGAAAGTCAGACTCCAAGTGGTGGGCAAATTTATATTTATGATGATTACGAAGCAACAGTGCAACGATTGAAGGAAAATAATAATTTGTCTAAAAAACATCTACAGATCATAACAAAAGCACTAAATAATAATCCTTATGCTAAAAGCTATAAAAATTTGTATGAGATAAATAAAAACGCGACACTTCCGGAATATTGTTTATATTTTGTTCGTAACATCAAGTTAAATAAACACCGTTATAATTTGCCAGCTACCGCCGAATGTGCAGCTTTAATTGTTTCTAAAGATGGTGAAATTCCACAATTTGATTTATGCGTGTACCCAACATGTCCTACAGGGGGTAAATCCCATACAAGAATAAATAAATTATCGTTTCATATCGATCCCATGACTTTTCCAATAATGTTTCCAGGTGGAGATTTCGGTTGGAATCCATCATTTGAACATTATAATAGCCCTAAAAGACTGACGGCTTTACAATATTATGCATACCGCTTGGCATACAGGCCCAATGATAAATTCAATCCAATCTTATTTTGTGGTCGTTTAACACAGCAGTACGTCATTCAAGCATATATTATTATCGAAAATAACAGATTAAATTTCTTTAGACAAAATCAAAAGAAATTACGTATTGAATGTTATCAAGGAGTAGTCGATCATGTAGCACGAAGTGCTTTAAACAATCCAAATAATTGTAATATATCAGAGAGGTTAGGTAATATTTTTGTTTTGCCATCTACATATTTGGGTAGTCCTAGACATATGCATCAACATTATCAAGATGCAATGGCTATTGTTAGAGCAATTGGTCGGCCAGATTTGTTTATAACAATGACGTGTAATCCAAAGTGGCCGGAACTAGAAAGAATATTAAGTAAATTTCCACAGGATACAACATGTAATGACATTCCAAACATTACAGTCCGTTTATTTTATGCTAAGCTGCGAGCACTTTTGGCGAATATCATAAGTGGGAAATTATTCGGAAATATATTAGCATATATTTATACAATAGAATTTCAAAAACGCAGCCTACCTCATGCTCATATGTTATTCGTGTTGGATTATAAAAGCAAATTAACAACTCCGGAAAATATTGATAAATACATAAGCGCAGAAATTCCGTCAATCGATAATGAATTACAAGAATTGGTGATAAAACATATGTTACATGGACCTCATACTGATTATTCTCCCTGTTACGATAAAGAAAAACAAATTTGTACGAAAAAATTTCCTAAACAATTTTGTGATAACACAGAATTTGAGAAAAATGGCTTTCCTAAATACAGACGTAGAGATAATCGTAATGCTGGTCATGTATACAATAAAAAAATCAATAATAATTTTATAGCAGTGGATAATTCCATGGTAGTTCCATATAACCCAGAAATATTGGCTAAATATAAATGCCATTGCAATGTTGAATATTGTGCTTCTATTATGAGTGTTAAGTATATTTATGCGTACTTAAAAACAGGACACGATCGAGCAAATTTAAAAGTACACAAAAAAAACAAAAAAGTTAATACGAAAATTTATGATGAAATTTTAGATTATATTGATGGTCGTTACATTAGTCCTATGGAAGCTGCTTGGCGTATAGAGGAACTACCACTTTCGGATAGATCACATCCCATTATTCGTTTAGGAGTTCATTTAGAAAACCAACAAAATATCATATTTGAAGAAAACAAAGAGGGAGAAGCTTTGATGAAAAATGAAACAACTTTAACTGCATGGTTTAAGCTTAATAGATTTGATAAAAACGCACGTAAATACATTTATGTAAACATTCCAGAACATTACGTGTTCAATTTACAGAAAAAAATATGGGAAAAGCGTCGTATATTTTCAAAAGCAATCGGTCGAGTTGTCAGTGTTAGTCCAAAAGATGTAGAACGTTTCCATTTGAAATTAATATTACACCGTATTAAAGGTGCAACGTGTTTTAAAGATTTAAAAACTTATGAAAATGTAACTTACAATACATTTAAAGAAACAGCAATTGCTGTGGGTTTAGTTGAAAGCGATAAGGAAATGTTTAACATTTTTGAAGAAGCGTGTGCTATCATGATGCCTACAGAGTTGCGTAAATTTTTTGCATGGTTTCTTATTTCTGATAACTTTATATTATCGCGACAAATTTGGAATAAATTTAAAGAATACTTTTGTGAAGGTTTTCGAGAAAACAACGAAAATAAATCCCTACAAGAAATAAATAAAATTAAAAAATCAGAAAACATGCGATGCACGGACTTTGGACTTCCGGAACCAGATAATGATTTTTTAGATATAGATATCGAAAAAGAAAAAGAACTAATGTTGTCAGATGAAAAAGAGTCTCAAAAATTAATCGCGCAATTAAATGCTGATCAAATACGTATATTTAATCGTATAACTAAAGGCAGTCATAAGATGATTTATAATGATGGGCCTGGAGGTACAGGAAAAACTTTTGTTTATAAAGCATTAATTCATTATTTCTCTGCAAATGGAAAAAAAGTACTGGCTATGGCATGGACAGGCATTGCGTCAATTTTACTACCGGGAGGAATGACAAGTCACAAAACATTTAAATTGCCTTTGGATTTAAGCAATATAGAGACTTCATTTTTAAAATATGAACATGAAAAGAAGAGATTAAGAGAATGTGATGTTATAATTTGGGATGAAGCGTCTATGATACTAAAAAAGGCATTAGAAATTGTTGACAAAACTCTTCGTGATTGTTGCAAAACCGAGCTCCCATTTGCAGGAAAATTTATTATATTGGGTGGCGATTTTCGACAAATTCTTCCGGTCGTTAAAAACGGAACAAAGTTTAATATTATCAATGATACAATAAAATTTTCAAGCATATGGCATTTATTTACAAAACTAAAATTAAAAAAGAATATGCGTTCAAGCGATAATCAATTTTCAGCATTTTTACTAAAAATTGGAAAAGGCAATATAGATTCATTAGAAATACCAGAAAATTGGAAAACTAAAGACATTTGTACAGCCATATATGGTTCGATAATTAATGAAAAAGATGATTTATCAAATCGTATTATTTTAGCCTGCTATAATGATGATGTTTATCGATTAAATGATAAAATATTTAAAAAAATAAAAAACAAAGGAAGAATATATTATAGTATTGACTATGCCAAACACAAAGGAGTTGATCAGGCTGATATTGACGTTGATTTAAATTATCCAATAGAATACTTAAATTCGTTGAGATTTCCAGGGCTACCAGTCCATAAATTGACTTTAAAAGTCGGGGCAACTGTAATGCTTATTAGAAATTTAAGTATAAAAGAAGGATTATGTAATGGAACCAGAATGAAAATTATTGCATTATATAAATTTAATATAAAAGTAGAAATAATTACAGGTACACAAGCAGGTAATTGTGCTTTTATCCCAAGAATAATATTAGATACTGGAGAATTTTCTTCTCTTCCATTTATTCTATATCGAAGACAATTTCCTATTGTTCTGGCATTCGCAATCACTATTAACAAGTCTCAAGGACAAAGTTTAAACAAAGTTGGTTTATATTTTCGACGACCTTTATTTTCTCATGGACAATTATACGTGGCATTGTCAAGGTGTAAAATGCAAATCAATTATATATTGAGAATGATTCAGATGATCGGGATGAAATAAAGAATGTTGTATGGAAAGAAGTTTTCCAATAAATAATAATGTGTGTGTATGTTTTGGTACTTCTATTACCTGGTGCACCAATATTATTTATCTGGCAGCTGTGCACCAATATTATTTATCTGGCAGCTGTGCGCCAATATTATTTATCTGGCAGCTGTGCGCCAATATTAGTTATCTGGCAGCTGTGCGCCAATATTAGTTATCTGGCAGCTGTGCGCCAATATTAGTTATCTGGCAGCTGTGCGCCAGTAGCAGCTGTGTGTGTATGTATGTATGTGTGTGTATGTTTTGGTACTTCTATTACCTGGTGCGCCAATATTATGTATCTGGCAGCTGTGCGCCAATATTATTTATCTGGCAGCTGTGCGCCAATATTATTTATCTGGCAGCTGTGCGCCAATATTATTTATCTGGCAGCTGTGCGCCAATATTATTTATCTGGCAGCTGTGCGCCAATATTAGTTATCTGGCAGCTGTGCGCCAATATTAGTTATCTGGCAGCTGTGCGCCAATATTAGTTATCTGGCAGCTGTGCGCCAATATTATTTATCTGGCAGCTGTGCGCCAGTAGCAGCTGTGTGTGTATGTATGTATGTGTGTGTATGTTTTGGTACTTCTATTACCTGGTGCGCCAATATTATGTATCTGGCAGCTGTGCGCCAATATTATTTATCTGGCAGCTGTGCGCCAATATTATTTATCTGGCAGCTGTGCGCCAATATTATTTATCTGGCAGCTGTGCGCCAATATTATTTATCTGGCAGCTGTGCACCAATATTATTTATCTGGCAGCTGTGCGCCAATATTATTTATCTGGCAGCTGTGCGCCAATATTATTTATCTGGCAGCTGTGCGCCAATATTATTAATCTGGCAGCTGTGCGCCAGTGGCAGCTGTGCGCCAATATCTCACTTTTCAAATACTCGAAATAGTTCGTAACGTTTATTAATCCCTCTATATTATAAAAAGATCTCGCTGCCGCCGCCGCCGCCGCTGTGTAGGACACCCCCCCCAGCCTGGATTTTTTCAAAGTCCCCCCTATGACCCCCCCCCAGCCCGGATTTTTTTTAAAAGGTAACGGTTACCATGGCAACCATGGTTAGGTAGGGTTAAGTTAGGTAGGTTTAAGGCGTCGAGGGGGGGGGAGCGCGCGAAGCGCGCGGGGGGGGCGAAGCCCCCCCCTGGGGTTGGCGCGCGAAGCGCGCAGGGGGCGCAGCCCCCTAGTATATATATATATATACATATATTAAATAATAAAATCAATTTTTTTTGTTGCAATATCCAAGTTGAACTTACTCTAGACGACCTTCTCGATCAAACTTTTTTTTTTGCCTCAATGGCCTGGCGAGCCGAAAATCCGAAATCCGAATGTGTATGGCTGAAAATAAAAAAATGTAAATATTAGTCAAAATTCATTAATGTTACTGATCTATTATATTAAATGAGATGCACCTGTCGTAAAAATGCATAGATGCATCTCTGGCTTTGCCACTGCTCCTGTGTCAGTAAAACTAAACAAAATTTACTTACTACATCAAGTTGTCTCCAACGGTCTTCTCTGTCCAGTGAACATCGATCCACCATAAAAAATATTCCGCGTTCGACCGAATGAATACACGAATGTATTCGATGCGTTTTTTGTTCGACCGAGCGCGGTAAACGAAGTTGACGATGTCGTTTACGGCCCAAGCCGGCAGATTCGGCGACTTGCCGTTCTTGATGTATGACCGAATTCGTTCGGTATGATGGATAAACGTGCACAGCAATCTCCCGAACAGATCGCTGTTCTTCATTAGGTCCTTGTAGTATTGAGGCATTTTTCACTTTGTCGCAAGTCGCAATGTTTACTTTTTTCCACTCAATCCCACTGTTGTCATCGAAGCGCTGTCGACCACGCGCGTCAAATGCGCGGATAAGTTGAAGCCGGTGCGACACAGCGCTCGACGGCAACAGTGCGATTCACCATCTGGCGCGTTTAATGGGATGCTGCGTGGTTATCGCAGCATCCCATTAAATAGGGATGCTGCGATAACCACGCATTCATCAGTTCTTAGTTGATTAGTGTCAACCTTCCTCTCAACTTTCTCTCACTTTGCTCACACCTTTCTCGCACCTTGTTGGATGTTCATTCACACATTGGATTTTCTCAAACCGTTCAAACGGGTTTGCTCCTAGAAATTGCAATTTACAATTTTCAATTAACGTGTCAGTCTCGTTTTCGGTATATTAAACCTCTACCTACAGAAGTAAAAAAAATGATTACGTGTACGGCGTGAACCAGTGTCAATTTCCCATGTCGTATCGAATTCGTTTCTGGACAATTTATTCATTCATGGCGAAGAAAATTAATTTTAAATTCCTCATCTTCATTTAAAACCGCTGTGAGGAAAAAATTCGTCTCTGGACCCGATAATTGGGGCCTTCCATCGAGATAAATTAATTTCCAATTCGCTTCTCGAATTGCAGCGACGCAGTCGCCGGGGATTTCGCAGTAGAGTTGCTGCTATTACTCCTGCTGTTTACAGTGCGTGCGAACGAAGGTGAGAGCAAGGTGAAAGTAAGGTGAGAGGTAGGGGAGTGTAAGGGGAGAGCAAGGTGGGATTAAGGGGAGAAGAAGGTGTAGCAGGTGATACACGGTAATAGCTAAATAAGAGAAAGGCAATTGTAGGGGAAGAGCGTTTCGAATGGGCAAAACCGCAATTTTTTAAAATTAGAAAGATTTGTTAAAAAATGCATACTTTACTCTCAGGCCATCATATCGGTCCGTGACCCTAATTCAGCGTCACGGCACGATCGGTTCCCTCGCGAGTCTGCAAATTGACACTCGAAATGTCCAGAACGCAATCGGCATTTTCCGTCAGCACCTGCATCTGACGTGGGTGCGAAATTGGGACCCAAAAACGAGAAAAAGCCTGCAACTTTGCAAACTTCTTCCTCTGTATTTTACACCTTTATCTAAGCTTCCTATATGAGTAAGGAATTCGTCTCTGGATCCAAAAATTGGCCATCGATCGAGACAAATTTGGAATTAATTTCGATATTCAAGGATTCTACTGGAAGAAATTGCGGAGGAAAACGTGCCGATTAATTTCCATCATTTATTAAATATTGAGTTTTGTCAAACCGGTCAAACGCATTAACTCCTTAAATTTGTGATTTACACTGTTCAATAGATCTGTCGATATCACTTTCGGTATAATTAAATTCTATTTACGGGAGTCAAAAAAATATATAAAACTTATTGCGGTTATGGTGCGAGCCAGAGCCAACGTCCCTTACCAATCAAACCGACACTGGCTCGCACCGTGATCACAATAACTTTTATATATATTTTTTACTCCGTAAGTAGGGTAATTGAAGACGAGACCGGCAGATTTATTGAAAAATGTAAACTATTTGAGACAGGTTATTGTGGATTCGTAATATTGTTACTCACCTTTGGCTGTCGATTCAAGTTATCGAGATTTTATCAGCAATTCAACAAATCTCCGATACTCCAAAAAATGGTGCCCTGTGTAGTAATTTTGAAATCATTCCGTTCAATAAAGATCTTGAGGTTCACCGACACCAATCACCGACACTGTCTTGACAGATATGAATATTTAGGGTAACGTCTGAAGTTCAATTCCGCCGTTCCGTGTGCCAAGCATGAGGCATCGGTTAGAAAATCGCAATCTAGATTGGAAACTCACAGTCAACTTCAAAGTCCAGGCAAATCTGTCAAACCAGGCATCCGTGTCGGGCAGTGTACGTCATTCGGCACCTCCTGCACCCAACGCCGAGGAACAATGATGTTTCTCGCGAAACGCGAGTAGTAAGGGTCGCTGTGGAGCAGTGGCGTTGGCGCTGGCATTTTTCTATAAAACAAATTAAAAAATGTAAAATTACTATAAATATATATTTATGGTGAATTAAAATAATTGAAAATGACTGTAAATATGTTTATGTTGAATTAAAATAATTGAAAATTACTGTAATTATTCATGCAGTTTTCAATTTTTTCAAAATGTCAACTTTTTTAAATACGAAATTGTTAATTCGTGTCAAATTTAAAAACGATATATTAAAACTTGATGCATGATTGTTAATTCTTAAATAATTTAAAAAATTATACTCACTCGGATAGATGCTCAATATTGTCTTCGGTGGACACTCTCAGCTCGAGAACTCTTTGCAGAATGATGACGACCAGCCCTTTTGACTCGCAATATATAGCACTCGGAGCATTATGCAGCCTGTATACGAATATCAAATTCCATGCTATCGATAAGGACTCGCGCTCTGGAGGCTGCGGTGTTTACAACCCCAAATTGTAAATACACTGCGCGTCGCGGTACCAGCTCAGATCCACGAATATACAGATCACAATGACCATGCCGACGATATATAGACGGTACGCAGCACCGACTATGAGTATTTTTATTCTCGATACTGATTCTTTTAATGAAAAAAATCCACTCGAGCGCTTTGTGCTGCTGCTGTTGCGGTGCTTAAAACATTGCAATGAAAAAAATGAAAATACTAGAACTCATATGGATCGATTAACCAATTCTTCAGTAATTTAACATTTTCTATCGCACAATGAGATTGTAATTTTCTCGAATGATGAGGACAGGCTACGTAGACTGCTGATTTTTGTCGTAATTTACCCAACGATGGACAATTAATATCTTCGAGATTTACGATATTGCAAGATTCTGCTATGAAATTTGACAACCACTTCGTTTTTTCGGAGCCTTTGACATAGATCATACGTGCATACTGCAGCATAGCACAAAGGATTATGTTTACACTTTGTACGCTACAGTACCAGATCCCCATGGTATTTCATGAAAGTTTCTTTCTAACCAATTATTCATAATTTTATATTTCACAGGCAAGTCGTTCCAAGCACACGGTGCTTAAAAAAGAAATGTCACAGGCTGTGCCGAGGGATCGTTAATCGAAAGTATCGCGAGTTCTTTCACCACAAATTCATTATTAATATTTTTAAAGCCTTGAAGATCAATTATGAAATCCATCTTCCGCGATTAACTTAAATTTTACTTCACACAGCTCTCCATCAGTTTGCAGAATGTCACGGAAGCTCTGTGCATGCGATCTTTATAGATCTCATTCACAGACCCCCGTTCTCTCTCTCTCTATAATCGACTCTTTCACCTTTCACATGTACTACAGCGAAAAAATAGACGAATCTTCAAAAATGTTCATAAAATGTTTTCAACAAATTATTTTCCTGCGTCTCACTTAAGGAGAAAAAGTGAACTAATATATTTTTTTCGTTCATGCCACGTGTAGACGAAGATAATTTGAGGAAGTAACCGACAAAGGACCGGCGTCGGGTAAATAAGAGTAGCGATAGTGGTGCGTTCAAAACAAAACGTCTTTCAGACGTCGCATCAATTAACACGTGGCGGTGAGACGCTGTCACGACTCTCGACACCGATATCTCAAAGCATCGGTTTGACTAGTTGGACGGGCCGTCGGATATTTATTTGAAAAATAATACGGCTGCGGTCCGCGACAATAATTCTCGAAAGTACTTTCGGGCATTTCTTTGAGAAATAATGCGACTGTCGGCGAGATGATAATTCTTCGGTAACCGATATACCTAGTGTAGGAATATGCAGGCCGAGAATGAAATTATCAACGATACATCTTGAAAGATGCCGCTGCGCGTTCGGCGATATGTCGGTACGAATCGTAACACACAACGCAGGGTGAGAGAAGAGCGAGACAGCGATACCCTCGATCATTTTTCCATGCAGAACCTTCTGAATTAATTCTGAATAATTCTCGGAACCGTTTGTACCCCAACCGCTTCTAGAAAAAATTATAATTGTTATAAATTATTATAATTATACGACAATTCTCGGAAGGACATTCGAGCACCTCGATAATAATTCCCAGAACTGTTTATGCCCCCTCCCGTTCCTAGGAAAATTATTATTATTATTATATGACATTCTAGGAAATACATTCGAGCACCTCGATAATAATCCCCGAACCGTTTGTGCCCCCCTACGATTTCTAAGAAAAATTATAATTATTATAATTATTATTTAACCTTGAGACAGCGGATAAACAAATGACGTCATCACAGAACATTCTAGAACCTTCCCCCGCGCACCCCCTCACCGGAAACCCACCCGCACACCTGCACCCCCTCGCTCACTTTATCCAGCTCTCTTGCCGCTTCCAGGAAAAATTATTAATATTATCAATTATTATTATTATTGACCTTGTGTTACGTCAAAAGTGTCGTGGATTTTACTCGAGCGACAATTTTACACGTATTAGTGCGGTTCAGCGTGATTTACCCGTGCTCTGGTCAAGAAGGAAGGCTCCTCCCTATACCACATCTGACGAAGTACACTAAACGCGCAAGCTCTGTTTCGAGTCTAACCTTTCGGAAAATTACTCGGGGACGAGCTGCGAATGCTTCTCCAAAGGGAATTTGACTGAGGTCTGAGATAATGATGATGTGATGATGGCTCGAGACAATGCGCGGATGATATTTCACCGATATAATTAAAAATTTCACTTACCCTTTTTTGTATTGAACTGGATGCTGATGCTGCAGATGGAAAGGACACGATCGTAAAGAAACGGTGACACTGAATTTAAGAATGCAACCGTCGAATTTTATTCGTAAAACGAGGAAATTAAATAAACCGATTTTTCTCAACAAAGAATGTTAACATGTAATTAATCGTGATGATGTTCACAAAAATCGGCAAATCGTGGTGTAACAAAATTCAGAGTTCGGATGTACAAATTTCTCAAAATACGAAGCGTGCGAAATTATAAAATAAAATACAAAATTGGTCGATGCCCGAGAATACAAAACTGTAGTCTTATTTAAGTCTATGAACTCCTAAGTCCCCGTTTAGGACAAAGGTTCGAATTACGGAAAATGAAAATCTTGGCGAAGAACGGAATGAATCTAAGTCCGCGGTCGGATTAAAATTCGATGATAATTGGAGCTCGAGATTTTCTAAGTCCGCGTTACGATTTAATTTCGGAGCTGATTTTCTTCAAAGTCCGCGATGTGATTTAAATTCGGGGCTGATTTTCTTCTAAGTCCGCGATATGATTTAAATTCGAAGCTGATTTTTTTCTAAGTCCGCGGTCGGTTTAAATGATTTTTTTCTAAGTCCGCGGTCGATTTAAATGATTTTTTCTAAGTCCGCGGTCGATTTAAATGATTTTTTCTAAGTCCGCGGTCGGACAGAAATTCGTCGTTAATTCGATTTTAAAGTTTCGGTCTATGCTCGGGCAGAGATTCGGTGTGGGCAGATCTAATTTTCGGGGCGCACTGTCTCTTGCCGATACCCTTTTGTCTTTTTATATGATTGGGTCCCTTGTCTTTTGATTGAGCGATGGTAGGGGTAGTACCCACGTGATCTTCGACTCCCTAGCTCATGTTAGAGGAGGACACCGCACTTTTCAGGTCGCGCGTGGCTCCCGTCCCCCGCGCCTGTCCCTTGCCCTGGCTCCACATTTACGACTTCCTCTTTCGTCAATGTCTTCTCGATGTTTCGACCAGGTGTTCACGCTTTTCGTTGGAACTATTTCGTTGTTGCCTTATTTGGACTTCTTCGCTTATAAGTTTATAAGTTTGCTATAGAGTACATTATCTGAGTCCTTGAATTTTTAACAATATCGCATTGACCCGGATTTGAATTTACAGACTGTAATTCTCGAATTTGTTGTTGAAAGTTCAACTTCGCTTGTTGTTGCTAATACGCGTTGTTATAAATTTTGTATAAAATTGCAGTTCCATATTCTCGTGGGGCCGTATCTTGACTTTCTTAATTATTCTAATTGTGTAAATCCCAATTTATAAATTGTTGAACCTTCCACCATTTTGTTTATATTAACAAGTATCCTACCGAATGTTTAAAAGTTATCCGTATTTAAATGTATGAATCCCAATTTTATAAACTATTAATCCTTTTACCATTTTCTTATGTTAACAAATTATCCTACCGAATGTTACAACTTTTAAAAGTTATCCGTATTTAAATGTATGAATCCCGATTTTATAAACTATTAATCCTTTTACCATTTTCTTATGTTAACAAATTATCATGGTGAGTTATATAATTCTTAACAATTGTTCGTGGACAATTTAGTCGTTTTTGCCTCTTTATCTTACGGGGCTCCGTCTTTTGAATTCCAAAGGTTCCTTGAGACATTGATTATTTCGTCTTGTTGCATTCTCTTATTCTTTAATCTGTGCATTTACAGGGGTCTTCAAGAAAAGCGGAAGAATAGTTTTAGTTATCTGGCCAGACTATAACTCCATTGCGCACAAATCATGATTTCCGAGACGAAAAATAAAACAACGATTTTGGTAGAACGTAGGGCATTCACCCGGTGTTCTCATAATCTTCTAGCTATCAGGGCTAGGTAGATTTCTTTTATTTCCCTTTTTTGTAACCACAGGCGGGTTCGGCTGCAACGAGTGATCGAGGATCGTTAAGAGGCGTGGTAACGCAAGGCCAGCGGCTGACAGTCGATAACCGACCCGCCCAGTTGCTTCTAGTTTCGTCTATCGCCGCTCGCTCGAGTGGCGTAGGTGACTTTTTCTAGAGAGCTTAGTGTTTTGAAAAATAGGGCCCTGTTGTACCATCATCAACACTCTTTTACTTCGACTGGCCCAGCGCTATCTGTTAACAGATATTGTAGTTTCCAGGGCCTGCAGGGACCGTTGCTCGTATAATTGCTTACCGAATGCCCCCCTTTCGCCAGAAGTCTCGAAACCCATGACTGAACTAAGAGTTCGTTTGTGCGAATAGCGCGAAGTTACGGCCTGACGTAACACTTGAGACAGCGGAAAAACAAATGACGTCATCAAAAAACATTCTAGAATCTTCCAGAACTCCCCCCGCACCGAAAACACCCCCGCACACCCGCACCCCCCTCGCCCACTTTATCCAGCTCTCTCCTTGTTATACTACTATTGTCGTCTGCTTTTCGAGATTCTCGCCTGCTTTTCGAGATTCTCGCCTGGTTTACGATATTTTCGCCTGGTTTTCGAGATTCTCGCCTGGTTTTCGAGATTCTCGATTAATTCGTCTTTGTAAAATAAATATGTTCATAGTTCAATTGAAAAGTGTACATTATGATTTCCCATTATTATCACACATTATCTCGTCGAGACTAGATACCACAGACATCCCTCTTCAAAAAATTCATTTAAAAAAATTAACCCTCCGTGTGTAAACTGGGTCTTTTAAGGAACAGTCGAAATTTCGAACTGAAATTTCCCTCCAATGAATGAAGTGCGGGCTTCGACTTCCCCCCCTCCCCCCTTCACTCCTAAAAAATCTATTTAATAGTGTAGACAAAAGGCTCAAATGGCGCCCGGGTCAAGCCTATGGCGGACAAACGCTGGTCTGTGTAAGTCGCGAACGTTCCCTCAAAGGGTCAGTGCACAGACGGCGTCGGTGTTTTGATAGGTAAGAGGATGCAGTTTTTTTGCTTTTTTCGTAGTTTTTCGGTCTTTTCACTGTATTTCGGACTAAAATACATGTTTCTCGTAATTTTATGCTTTTCTGGCGTTGATTTTGCGCCGGATAATTACCGTTCAGTGTACTTATGACATGCCTGACTTCGTAAAATAGTCCCCATATTCAAGTACTGAAATAATTCGAGTTTTCAAAGCCCACCCCATTGACCCTATATTCTTTTGAAACCTCATAGTCTAAGCTAAAAAACCCTATGACCGTTTTTTTATATTTATTTATTTCGAAGTTATGCATTTTTTACGAAAAACCCGTTTATCCCCATTTTCGACTACAATTCAATTTTTATTAACAATAATTATAAACTTTTGACTTCGGGAACTTCGGGGCCGTATTGTAGACACTCCGAGAAGTATCCCTGAATTTTTTCCGATTTTTTGAAAGCTTAGAACATTTTGAAAACTCGACTGTTCCCTGAAAGACCCAGTGTACAGCCCGTGTATAGAAAAATATAGTTTACACACGGAGCGTTAATAAGATAATGTAACATCAATCGGGTAATCGCGAAAAGTGCGCGTATGGGCTAGTTCGATAAAAAAAATTAAGTGGTATCGAGAGTCTCGGCGAGATTCTCTTCTCGTCTCGAGACACATCGAGACGAGAAAAATCTCGTCTCGTCTCGTCTCGTCTCGAGATTTCTCGTATCGCCGGCATCACTACTTGCGACGGCGAGACAATAGCGAGCGTATGTCGGCGACAGCGACAGGCTGCGAAGGCAGAAACATTTCAATCGGTACGACATGTCTCTTTGCCTGCTTTGCTCACAGAACATACTGTTTTGCGTCCTGATTTTTGTTTTCCATTTTTTAATCGATTGTTTGATTTTTTTGTTTCTTTCAGCTATTTATTTTTTTGTGTGGGATAATTTTTTATCATTAATTTATCGCAATTTCGAAAGCAAAGTAAAAATTTAATTTTTTTTTCAATCAAATATTTTTTGTATTTTTTTTTGTGCAATTCTTGTAAGTTTTTCATCTCGTCAACGCATTAATAATCGCGTAAATCTCATAAAATGGGCTGAAGTTGAGAAAAAATGCTGAAAATGGAATGGTTCGTCCTCGCGATTTGCAAGAGAGGGCTCGAGGCGAGAAGTTCGCTCTGATGTTGCAGAGTGTTCTCTCTCTCGCACGCGCTTTGTCCCTTGTTACTACTGCCTCTCTCGCACTCGTGTGGCGTGTGATGGCGAGGCAGTAGCGAGCGTATGTCGGCGTGAGCGACAGTCAGCCGAGGAGGAATCATTTCGATCGGTATTACTTTTTTTTCGATTTCGATCGGTTTAATTTTTTTGCCTGCTTTGCTCGTAGAACATACTGTTTCGCGTCCTGAGTTTTGTTTTAAATTTTTTAAACGATTATTTGATTTTTTTTGTTTTTTCAGTTATATATTTTTTTGTGTGAGATAATTGTTTATTGTTAATTTATCGTAATTTCGAAAACAAAGTAAAAATTCAATTTTTTTTTCAATCAAAGATTTTTTTTAATTGTTTTTTTTGTTGTAATTTTTGTAATTTTTTCATCTTGTCAACGGATTATTAATCGCGTAATTCTCATAAAATGGACTGACGTTCAGAAAAAATACTGAAAAAATGGAACGATTCGTCCTCGCGATTTGCAAGAAAGTGCTCGAGGCGAGAAGTTCGCTCTACTGTTGCAGAGTTTTCTCTCTCTCGCACGTGCTTTGTCGCGCTTTGTGTTTTTTCACAGCATATTATTATTTCCCAAAGCATTTTTCTTTGCATGCTTTGCTAGCAGGACATACGATTTATTCTACTATTTTTTATTTAATTTAGATTCCAGTGTTTGACATTTTTTTCTTTTTAAAAAAATTTATTATTTCGGGTCGGATTTTTTTTTAAATTCAATGTAACGTAATTTTCAACATTATGTAAAAATGTTTTTTTATGTAAGGCTATATAATTCAAATTTTTCTATAAAAAATATTCATTCCTTGCCATCTCGCCAACGAAAAAATAACCGTTTGTCGATGAGAAAAGATCCTGAAAAAATAGACTGATTTGCTGTCGTAATTTGCAAGAGAGCGATCGAGGCGAGAAGTTCGCTCTACTGTTGCAGAGTGTTCTCTCTCTCGCACGCACTTTGTCCCATGCTACTGCCTCTCGCGCACTCGTGTGTCTTGTGATGGCGAGGCAGTAGCAAGCGTATGTCGCTTACAGATACAGTCTGCGAAGGAGGGAGCATTTCAATAGAAAAAAGCGGTTTTTTAAAAGAAAGTATTATTTATAATTTAAATTAAACTGATAAAATAAATTAAGTTTGTGTTAGCTAATTTTTACATCTCGCTAATGCCATAACCAGCGTTTATTTTTTACACAGTTTTGCAACAAAAATATATATATACATATATATTTCGCGATTTCCAGGACAGCGCGCTGGGCGAGAAGTCTAGTCAACAAAGCGGGTTCGCTCTCTCGCACTCACGTTACCATTTTTTGCTGCGCTTCTCTCACTCGCATGTATGACAAAGCAATTGTTTTGATGCTACTTTCTCCGTCTCTCTTCCTTGTAAGATATGTAATAATTTTGCATTTTTACAGGTATTTATAATGTCAGGTGGGTCAATTTTTTGTAATAAATTAGACATAATTCATGAGACAACAAACAACGCTTTTTTTATGAAACAGTCCTTATAGTTAAAATTCACCTGATAAAAAAGGCAGTTATTATATGCTAATTTGTCCATTTCGTTAACAAAAAAATAATTATCTGTCGATGAGAAAAAATCCTGAAAATAATGAAATGATTCGTTCTCGCGATTTGCAAGAGAGTTCTCGAGGTATATCTCTCTCTCGCACACGCTTTGTCCCTTGCTACTGCCTCTCTGGCACTCGTGTGTCTTGTGACGGCGAGACAGTAGCGAGCATATGTCGGCGACAGCGACAGTCTGCGAAGGAGGAAACATTTCAATCGGCACGACATGTCTCTTGGCCTGCTTTGCTCACAGAACATACTATTTTGCGTCTTGATTTTTGTTTTCAATTTCTGATTCGATTGTTCTTTCTTTTTGGTTTTTCAGCTATTTATTTTTTTGTATAAGATCAATTTTTATCATTAATCTATCGTAATTATTAAGACAAAGTTAAAACAATTTTTTTTTCAATCAAAGATTTTTTGCAATTTAAATTCATATGTCGAACAATTGCTCGAATATTTGTTAATTTTCTCATCTCGTCGATGCAATAATAATCGCGTAATTCTCATAAAATGGGCTGAAGGTGACAAGAAATACAACAAAAATGAAGTCAATCGTCCTCGTGAGTTGCAAGAGAGAGCTCGAGACGAGAAGTTCGCTCTGCTGGTGAAGAGTGTTCTCTTTCTCGCACGCGCTTTGTCCCTTGTTACTCTCTGTCTCTCTCTCTCTCTCTCTCGCACTCATGTGTGTTGTGACGGCGAGACAGTAGCGAGCGTATGTCGGCAACAGCGACTGTCTGCAAAGGAGGGTACATTTCAATCGGTACGTCATGTCCCTTTGCCTGCTTTGCTCTCAGAACATACTACTTTGCTTCCTGATTTTTGTTTTTAATTTCTGATTCAATGATTTGTTTTTTTTTGTTTTTTTTCAGCTATTTATTTTTTTGCATAAGATAATTTTTTATCATTAATCTATCGTAATTATGAAGACAAAGTTAAAACTCAATTTTTTTTTCAATCAAAGATGTTTTGCAATTTAAATTCATATATCGAACAAATGCTGGTATTATTTGTTATTTTTCTCATCTCGTCAGCGCACTAATAATCGCGTAATTTGAATAAAATGGGCTGAAGGTGACAAAAAATACCGAAAAAAATTAAATCAATCGTCCTCGCGATTTGCAAGAGAGCGCTCGAGGCGAGAAGTTCGCTCTGCTGTTGCAGAGACCGGAGAAATAATCTCGATCGTTGCTCGGTCTTTATTCGCTTTGCTCACAGTTTATACGAATGAAGATTTTTGTTTTCAGATTTCGATTGGTTTAATTAATTCTTATACTTTTACAGCTACTTATTATTTTAAGTGGGGTCATTTTTTAGAATTGTTTTGATGTTATTGCCGAGGTAACGTTACACGGTTATTATTTGGTAATCTTGCCATATATTGAACGCAACGATAATTATTCGCCTTCGCGATTTGCAAGGCAGCGCACGATGCGAGAAGTTCACTCTGCTGTTGCAGTGTGTCCTTTCTCTTTCTCGCACGCGCTTTATCCCTTTTCGCTGCGTCTGACTATTATTTTTTACGCAGTTGGCTGGTTGTCGGCGTTCAGGGAGGCAGTCGAAGGTGCTACATTGGCACCAGACGTACGCGACGGGGAGTAATTACCCGTCAACTTCAACGGATGAAGAGCAGGCTGCGAATCAGTCGACGCCGTCGTTAATCTCTCACGATGTGGCTGCCTTGAAATCGGCCATGGATGTCCTCGATACCGCGCGAAATAATACTGGTAGGGCGTAATTCTCATTTGTTCGTGCATACAGTTCATTGTTTTCAAATGATATTAATATTGAATAGGGATCTCAATCGATAGCTGCGAGCCGGTTGTTGTCAACAATACATCGGACATGACCGCCAAGGCGACCAAGGATATCACAGTGGTCAGGGATGTCACTCTAAGTGTCGGGGGTGGCATCGGCTGCAAACCATTCCTTGCAGGGAAAACAAATTTGTCCTCTTTTGGCCGTGGTCGTGGCTGTGGTCGGGGTCGCGCACGGGCACAGCAGGCTGCCGATCTCGCGGGCAAATCTGTTTCTGATGATGTCATTTCTCCCGTAGGTAAAAGCCGCCATGTTTTCGTTGACGTCATTATAAACAACAAGGCGGTCGAGAATAGAAGTGACGAGGAAGATCACTCTATTTTCGAAAATGACAAGACGTGTGAGACGGAATTTGAGAAGTCTTCCGCTCCTGGTGCAGAGGCGAGTGCAGTTCTATTTTGTATGAATATCGGTCGCTTTTTTCTAAATTACGTAATAATAATCATATTTCGTGTATAGTTGACGGGTTCATCGTTGGAATCGCCTGTTCACGTGGTGTCGCTTGATGCTAGGAACAAGCGATCGTTCAGTTCAGGTGGTTCCAGCGCTGACTCGGACATTCTCGCATCGGGACGCGAGTCGCACAGGCCACCGGCGAAAAAAACGGCCCAAGAAGGCGAAATAAGGGATACCGAGGAAGATTTGTTGTCGATGTCTGTCATCGAAGCTCTGGCAAAAATCCACAAAGAATTCAGGTAATATATACAATTGTAAACGAGCATTACATTCTATTTCAAGTACTTATAATAATAAAATGTATTTGTATAATTTCAGAGATTATCGGAAGGAATCAGACAACCGGTACAAGTAAGTATTGTAATATTCTAGTATGTCTGTCTGTAATTTAATTCAAAAAATTTCATTTGTATCTTTTACATTGCAGGGTTCTACTTCAACGCTTCGATACGCTGCAAGCGCAGGTAGCAGTGGAGCGGTCGAGTGCTTTTCCTAGAAAGCCCGACTTTCTCCCACTGAAAGCTGTGGAGGATCTAGAAGAGTTCGAAACCATCGAAGGGGCTGAATTCGACAGAGTTGTAAGTATTAATAGTCGCACGATGCATATTTCGACGCGATACTCCGGATATATTTTTTTTTATTTGCTTTTCCAGGTTGATTTCCTTGGTTCGCTCAGCTGCGGCCCGATCGCCGAAAGGGCCAACCTCATTTTGAAGGATGCGATCGATGACAATCTCGCTCCTAGGCTGACGGTGCAAGGACACGAGCCAAACACGACGAAGGTGGAAGGAACGCGATTTTCCGATGCTGTTTACGGTAAGGTTTTTTAAGAATATTCCTTTGAAATTTTTAAATAATATAACAATCTTTGTTATTTTCAGCGGCGTTGTGCAGTGGAATTGCATGAAATGATCGACCATCGCGTCGAGCGTTCGTTGCTGCACTGACGAATGCTTTGAAAGCTGCCAAACAACGATATAGAAGGTTGCACCCGAAAGTGGCTCAAAATCAACGTGACGAAGCATAAATTATGAGCATGCGAGGCGGGTTTGGAGTCGTAACTTACCGTGGAAGTGACGAGCCATGGAGACCCGATCTCTGCATGTGTGTGCAGATCTCTCGACCTTGTAGAAAATTAGTTTAATCTTAATTTTGTTTATTGATATTATATTATAGTTATAGTACATTTACTTATTCAAAGTTTTTCGAGCATGCGAGACGGGTTTGGAGTCGTAACTTACCGTGGAAGTGACGAGCCATGGAGACCCGATCTCTGCATGTGTGTGCAGATATCTCGACCTTGTAGAAAATTAGTTTAATCTTAATTTCGTTTATTGATATTATATTATAGTTATAGTACATTTACTTATTCATCGTTTTTCGAGCATGCGAGACGGGTTTGGAGTCGTAACTTACCGTGGAAGTGACGAGCCATGGAGACCCGATCTCTGCATGTGTGTGCAGATCTGTCGACCTTGTAGAAAATTAGTTTAATCTTAATTTTGTTTATTGATATTATATTACAGTTATAGTACATTTACTTATTCATCGTTTTTCGAGCATGCGAGACGGGTTTGGAGTCGTAACTTACCGTGGAAATGACGAGCCATGGAGACCCGATTTCTGCATGTGTGTGCAGATCTCTCGATCTTATATAGAATTAGGTTAGTTTTAATTTAGTTGATACATATTATAGGATAGTTGTTATACATATGAGCCATTCCACCGTAATTTCGTCTCCCAAAAAAGATTCAAAATTTTCTTAAAAATCGGGTTCTTCGAAGTTTACTTTTTTGAGTGGGACGCGAAACTCCTGGCCATTTTCTTATTCTTTTAATTTTTTAAGGCCAAACCATAAAAATTAAATACAAACTGAATAACACAGAATTATGTGTATATATATATAGAATTCGAGAAAATAAATTGAGCTCAAATATAGCGAGGATTTCGCAAAAAAAAAAAATATTTTTGTTGGCGAAATTACGGTGGAATGGCACATAAATAGTTCTGAAGTTGTACGGATTGTAAGTGTGGCTGTGTGTGGCTGTGTGATGGATGCGGGCTGCAAGCTGAAAGCTGATTGCTCACAATTTTGTAGCTACCAACTGCAAAATCGTAAAGTCAGTTTTCCACTTGCAGCTCGATAAACGGGCCGCGTGGGCCAGACGTACGCTCAAGCGTACGTGTTTTCGACGTACCGAGCACATAGGGAATGAACATTCGCGTATTTTCAAGGCGAGTGTGAATTTCACATGGCTTGGTACTCTCAATCACGGGTGCAATATCATCATGCTACATTACTTCGTAATTACTTACCTGTAGGTGCATATTTTTATGTAATTTCCATAGGGATAATGAACTGAGGTACGGCAAGTGAGGTATTAAGTGTGAAACGTATATACACGCTGTATGGAAAAAATTGTCATACACTGATATTAATAGTATATTATGCCACAAGTGCGTAAAATGCGATTTTACGCACGTGTCGCATACGATATTTTTTGATGTAGTATGCGTAAAATTCGCACTCCCAAAAAAAAATACTACAAAAAATGACGTTTATTATGCGGACATGTAATGGAAGTTGTTGGGCGGAAGGAGCGGGTCCAGGGCCGCAGGCCTTGGTGGGGGTCCAGGGGGCGAAGCCCCCGGTGGGGATGCAGGGGGCGAAGCCCCCGGTGGGGGGTTGGGGGGCGGAGCCCCCCCACTGCACAAAAAAATATTTTTTAAAAATGACTTTCGATGTCCATTTATATTTTGATTTATACAATGAGTACGGCCTGTATTTATGCAATGCTTTCATAAATTAGAAGAACATAATAAATATTAAACTTGTCTATACAATTTCCCAAAATTGTATAAAACAAAACAATATAAAAATAATAGATGACAAACGCATTACAACGAAAACGACTAATTAAATTTGACGATTGATACATTACTGTACGCCACAATTATTTACGTTAACAGTGACAGATTGTTGTCCATCGTTTCCACTGACTTTTTTTCGTTTGCTTGGAGTTGCGTCGTCGGTTTTTCTTGATTGCTGGAATTACCAACAGCACTCGTAATTTGATTACAAATTTTTCGCTTGTTCTCTAGTGAATCCTCGATGTACCCTTCTGCCACATTCGACGATTTCCACCCTCCATGACGTTTTAATGTCGTCATGTTAGCACCTGCATTGGCAAGTAATGTGGCAGAAGTTCTACGGAAACTGTGACCCGTATAATTTTTGGCGTCAGGCAATTGGAGGTATGCAGCGATTTCTTGTGGGAACGAACCAATTTTGTTAATTCCTATTACTTGATTAACAACTTTTCCGTTTCGATAGCATACGAAAAATTTGTCTGACGAAAAATTCGATGGCCTCGCATTTACATATTCATCAATAAATTCGCAATATTTTCCCTCGACTACAAACGTTCGCGGCGTGTGAGTTTTGGTGTGTGGAATATGCACAACGTAAGTCGAATTTTCTTTTCTTATGTCGTCTATCTTCATCTTGTACAGCTCTTCCCTTCGACAAGCACCCGCAATTCCAAGAATCAAAGCAACCTAATGTAAACAGAACCAACGAGCATTGTTATCATCAATGACGAAATTGATGTTATGTTATTATTATTCAGTTACAAAAATTCATCATTACCTTGGTAGATAAATACTTGATGTTTGGAGCGGTCTCGATAAATTTATTGACATCTTCCGGTGACAAAGTTTTCGATTTTTTTGCTGTATAGCCGGTGTGGCTTTGTTTCAAGTAATTACGCAATTTACCGTAACTACCAATGTCGATGTTTTTCTCCAACTTCAACATACTTTTAATCATCGAAAACTTTGACCACATGGTTGCCGAGCTCAACGTGGTAGATAGATGATGAAAATATGCTAGAAGCACTTTTTCATCGCAAGATTTTGTTTTCTTTAATTCTTGTCACTCGACAAATTCACTGTAAACATTTTTATATATCCCTTTAGATTTAGCTGGAATCGTAGATTTCGTTGCTTCTTCAGCGGCTTTTAAAATATCGTCAGGAATGTATTCATCGTCAGTTACATTTTCACCCATTGTTATTTATCATTCCACTCTCCTATACACTACAGAATACAGAGACACGTGTTTACACTACGATTAGTAAGGCCGTACTGAGTGTAAATCGAAATATAAATCGAGTTCGAACATCATGGATTGAGTAGATATACTTGGGGTCGAGACGCTGCCGTGTCTACGTATTATAGAGTCATGCATGCGTGGGGTATGCGTGTGTCGACGTATTATAGAGTCTCCCCCCTCAAATTCGATTTTTAAGTTTTTTTATTTTACGCATACTGTGTGTAAAAATTAATTTTACGCATCGAAAACAGTGCGTAAAAACGAATTTTACGCATACTACATCAAAAAAATTATTCTGTAATCTCAATTATTTATATTTGCATTTTTGGTCCGAATGGACTATTTTCACCATGCACCACTTAATAAATTTCCTTCCAGACAGCGACTTCTGGGCTATATCGTCGTTCTCAAGCCTTACATTGTATCCCTGAAAACACTGATTTCAACCTATTTTTTACTGGTTTTTTTACACGAATAGAGTGTATTACGACACGAGGGCAGAAAAACTTTTTCTCACGAGTGCGGGTTTGCAGCCTGAGCCGTAGACGGTTTTTGCAACAACCAAACGAGCTGAGAAAACGTTTTTACCCCGAGTATCGTATACAATTTTACTTCACAAGATGTAAAAGGGGAAGTTTTTCGTGCGCAAAACGCGTGGAAAAACTAAGTTTTCACGCCGCAATGTCGAAAAAAAATGAATGCATATACTTATGCTCACGCTCCCAATGGAACTGACGACACTGGCGGCTAATCAGATAACAAATATATATCGTGTTATTGTATTTTCACAGTTCGGAGGGCGTGCTCGGTTTCAAGGTTTGTTAATGTTATTTTGAGAACCGTGTACGGGCCTATGCATGTTTCCAGGGATAAAAAAATCATTTTCTGCGTTTTTTGCGACGAACGTTCTATTTTTTAGGTAAACCACGGTGCTTTTCGGAAACAGCGCGAAATTTCCCACCAAACAGGAGTTTTAAACTTTACGAAATCGAAAGAAAAAAAATTCGCAAAAACCCAAAGGGTGCGTTTTTCGCGAAAAAATATTTTCGATTTCGTAAAGTTTGAAAAACCTTATTCGACGGAAAATTTCCGACGGCAAAAATCGAAAAACGTTTTCGCAGTTTTTTCGAAATAGCCTAACTTAAAAAAAATGCGGATTACTTTTTTTGGATCCTACGAATGTGGATTTTCTTCTTGTAATCGAGAGAAAATTCCATATCGTAAAGAATGCCGCAAGGCGGAACGCGATATCTTGATTATTGAATTTTTCACAGATTTTTAAAACCGGACCCCCAAAAATAAAAAAACGCAAAGGGTACCTGTACCGTGCAGCTACCGTGGAGCTACGCTTGCCAGCGATGTCTACGGCGTGCCAACACAGTGTCGCTACGGTGGACCCACGCGTACTACTGATATGCACGGCGTGCCGATACCGAGCACGGTGTACCGTCACGGTATCGCTACGGTGGGACCACGCGGTTCTATCGATATTCACGACGTGCCGTTACGGTGTCGCTACGGTGAAACTACGCGTATCAGCGAACTGCACGACGTGTCGCTACGCTGGAAACGCCAATTGCACGGCGTATCCGCTCCATGGCGGCAGCGTGACGGTACTCCGTCCACGTCGTGTCGCCACCGTGCGGGCACGGTGCTGCTTCGGCGTTGAACGAGGTGCATGCGGTGTACGTACGGTGCCGCCACCGTGCAGTTGTGCGAGCCACGTAGAGCACGGCGTACCATCGTCGTGCCTACACCGTGGCGGTACCGTGCTCCGATAGCACTCCACGGAGTGCTGCAATGGTGCCGTCACTGTGGCGCTACAGCGTGCCTAACCACGATGTGTCGACAGAATCGGGTAACGGTCAGGTGTCCGAAAAGCAAGCGCCTCTTACGATGAACTTCTCCATACGCAAAATGTCTAGCACACTACGGCCCTGAAATCGTTAGAATATCACTGACGCGGTAACGATGGCTACATGAGATCTCTGTACAAAGTACTCCAACAGGAATACCTATTACAGAAAAGAAATGAAAATATTCTAATGTCTGTCATCCATAATATATAAATGCCGGCTAATATAAGTTTCTTACGCTCTTCTTCGGAGCTCTCTGTATGAAATGCTGACAATCCTCGAATGACTCTCGAATATCTAGGATTTACCACAAATCGTTTTCCAGCCTTTCACTCTACGAATGCATATGGCGGGTTACCGACGCAGCAACGTAATACCACGCGCCGAGAGATGGCGCTCAATGTCATCGCTGCAGAGGATATGTACTACCCAATTCGCGCACATAAGGGGATCTAGCTTTTTAATAATGTGTAAACCTTTTATTCATCCATGAATTACTAAATTTAGCGGCATTTGATATTTAAGGGGAGGCTAAACTCTCATAAGTGCGAGAGAGACCACTAAAATTCAATCCAATCGTACTTGCAGACGGCTCTGGAGAATCAAATTTCCTAAGCCTCTTCGTATCTGATTTTGAGGGACCCGCTTACCAAATTTGAATCCGTGTCTTCAAGTACGATTGGATCGAAATTTTTAGAAAAATACAGAACGTTCAGCCTCGCCTTAATGTAATGTGAGGTTAGTTTAGTTAGTCTCTCAACTAACATGTCTCTGTCCAAATTTGACATCGAACATTAATATAATTGATATTAATTAGTTAAGTGTTATATCGTACTGAAGAATATACTTCTAGGGCAAATATTTTTTATTTATTTACAATGCAGTAGAGTTATCTTAAAACCATCATCATTTTTAAGGGCCACGTTCGAGGGGGAAGAGTGAAAATAAACAGAAATAGTTCACCGATACATGTATTATTATTTTGTTTTTAATACAACAGTATAAAAATCGGAGTTAATACCTGATAAGGAATCACAGCACAGTCGGTCCAGGCCTATCATAGCCTGGATCGAAGACCCACATACACGAAGTAGAGTTAATCATAAAAACTTTTTTTTTCAATAATAAATATTTCGTTAGTTTTTTTTAGACTTAGTTCAAGAACTTCTTAATAAGTCATCAAATTCTAGAAGGCAACCAGGCGCAATTAAATCCTTCGGCGGATTCTCGACACAGGGGGCAGCGCAGCTGCCGACCTCGTTGAGTTGCTTCCTGTTGAATAATCTCGGCCCAGTCTCCGCAGAACGACACGTGCATGCACGGGACACACGCAAACCTTATTTCGTTGGTACGGCATATAATACCCCGCAAATCTACAAAATAATCAGAAAACCGGTTGATTTTGCGCAAGAAACGTATCGTTAATTAATTAGATTAATAAGGTTGTCAACAACTAAAAATTAACAAATTCCTCACCATCGCCTTCACGTTCGCCATCCACCACGACTCGGTATACATCGCCTCCACCGTCGACTGCACCCTGGGCTCCATCACCAGCTTCGATTCCGTCGGCTCCATCAACTCCGTCTGTAATAAATAGTAGTAATTATTATTTTTACGTACGTTGTTCATCACGAATATTAGAGTTGATCAAGATGTTGAGAACAAATAAAACTGTATTTACAGTAACCGAAAGTTATGTACCTATTTGCTCGTCAGCTAATTCGTCAGCGTAGTCAGCGCGGAATGGTTCCGAAAATGGCTCAAAATCGTGTACCGGCGGGCCGCGTCTGAAGATCATCAGAGCCAGCATCGGCTCCAAAAGAGTTTCGACGATTTGTAAAAACCTGTTCACGGAAATTTTGCCAGAGTCTAGTCCTAGCCATTTTCGCTGCAACTTGGTTTTATCAACCAAATACCGCATACGCGGTGTACAGGTGATGCAAGACCTTTGTCCGAGTCGAAGGGCGTCATAATGCGCTCGATTGTAGGTGTTTATAAGGTTCTCTGAAACATAATTTGTTTAAATAGTTAAATATATATTCAATCCGCCGTCCGGTATGAATTATAACGGAAAACGGCCGCACTTCGAGTCAATAAGAGTAGCGGTAGCGTCTCGTTCTCGAGAGGCATAATTCATTTATTTTATACTTAATTATATTTACTTGTGAAGTTCACTGCATTGTTGTCGCTGCGAAGACGGTTTGCCAGGTTTTGAAATGTTGCCAATGGGCAATCTGTTATGGCTTCTATACGTTGATACACGCTGTACCGTTCCGGTGTCACAGCGTCGATCCATGTGGCGCGATACCAGTCAAACACTGGGCCGAGAGTGTTTGCGGTTTCTCCATGCACTGACGTTCTCACCGATTCGAACGCGGCGGGTATCTCACGCGGTGGCAGAAGTCCCAGTCCCATAACACGTTTCATGGCAGTTCTTACGTCCCTATCGGAGTAGTTTACGTGGGCAGTTTTGTCGAGAAGGGTCTGTTCGAAATCAAGTCAACACGCATTATAATTAATGTAATGGTGGATACACAGTATGGATGGTCTAACATTTATTACGTATTGTAGCGATTTTTCCCTATATCCTCCAACACCACAAAGCTAAAGCCTCAAGTATTTTCCCCTTTATTTATCGTGGGCGCCAGGCGCTTGCGCGCCGGGGAAAATACTCGAACGGAAAGGCCAAGCTGCTGTGCCGGGCTAGCCGCAGCCTTCGAAATGGCAGAGTGGCGGGATAAGGAGTCGGGGCTCTGGTCACTGGGTCTCTCTCTCTCTCTCTCTTGTAACAATTAATGAAACAAAAATAAATAAATAAATATACTCTGGTCAATTACTGTTTCTGCGGGAACTGACACGCCTGTTCTGTTTTATTTCATCCAGACGGAAATGCTCGATGGCGAGATAAATTAAACAACAAAAAGAAATAAGATAACTTGAAATTCCCGCAGCTCAAAATTTCGGCTAAATAAAAAAAAGATGTGAGACACAAATAATCCCGACCGGCAACGGTCTCTCGACGCTATTGCAGCCCGTCCTCGCAAGGACACGAGTTCCCGCGCGCGCCGCGGCTCTCGCCACACTCACACGCACTCAACCACTCAATCCGTGGGAAAAGGGAAAATTCGAGATACCCCAACGGAAAATTGTTCGCCGAATACACGATCCGGCCACGCGGGACTCAAGCCGCGATATTTTGTCAATGCTGCTACTTTCCCCGCGGGTCTCTCTCCTTTTTCCTCTCCCGCGGACACACACACACACGGCGAGGCGGGACGCGACGACGACAAAAGACTCGAAACTACGGAACGAAAGAAAAACAAAACACTCGTGCACTCTCGGCGGCGCTGACAATATTCGCGGTCACACACGCTCTCTGCGGCGCAAAATCCGGCTACTTTGTCCACCGGCTATAAGACAAAACTACCCGCGAATCTCACTCACACGCCCCTGCACCCGTGTCGCCCCCGCACTCGCGCACTGGCTCGACCGTTAATTTTACAATTAGAAAAACAACAAACAAAAAAAACAGACGACTTCCCGCGACCGTACGACCGCGGATCGGTCTCTCGCACGCGTGTTCTCACGCAGGGCCGCCCGGTCGTCCGGGCCTCCCGCGACACGCGCTCGTCCCGTGCCCTCGTCGGGCAAAAAAAAAAAAAATCGGCCTAATGGCCGCTAGTCAGAAGGACTTAATTCTACGGAGGGAAAGACAAATAAACGGAAAAAGAACGCCGCGCGACGTGGCTCACCCGTCGACCGTTTCGGTGGTGCTTCTCGTCCTCTCCGTGTGCGTGGGACTGCGATTGCACCAAAATCTCCGTTGTCCGTCTTGGCGTAGGGCTGCGTGCTCGACGACGTGCTCGCTCGCTCGACTCGTCCTCGGGAAGTGTCCCGAGGTCTCGCTCGCTCGCACGCACCGGGGTTCTGATCCCCTCTCCCGTCGTTCGACGGACAGGCGGCCAACTCTGTTCCATCGAATCGCTGATCGACCGCGAACAGCGACGATCGTTCGCTCCACGGTTGGCAGGCGTGGCGCTAGGTGCAGGCGGCGGCGGTCCTCCAGTCGGCGGCGGCGGCGGGAGAATTCGAGTGCGTTCGCCGCGCAGTGGCGTAGCGGCGAGGTCGCAGCGACAGTCCCGCGTCCTTGCTCCGACGTATTCCCACGCCAACCTGTCGATGCGGGTTCGCCCCAGCGCTCGGCGCCAATTTCCGTCGCAAAATGTGGGGAAAAAATTACAAAAAAAACAAGCATTAATAATAAATACGAATAATACGAATTATGGCCCTGCGGATCGGTGGCGGACGGGTCGAGCGAGCGAGAAGCGAGCTCTCGAGCATGGCCAAATATTTTCCCGTGCTACAGTATATAGCATACTTACAGCGCAGTAGCTACCGAAGTGGCCAGCGACTTCTACCCCAGGAAAATGTGCTGCTAATGATCGGTGCAATTTGTTGTCAAAGTTTGTGTAAATTTCCTCAGGTGTGAAGGTTCCTACGGTAGGTTGAATCAGTTGCGTGTAAGAAACCTGAGAACGTTCCCTTGTCCAGCCCCATACGCAAGGGAAAGCCTATACAAATAAAAAAATGACAACTGCGAAACATTTACTTATATAAAAAAATTAAGAAACTGAAAATATATGTGCAATAGCGGGCGTAGTAACGGTATTATTAAAATATTTGTAACAGTCTACTTACGTATTTTCTGTGAACAGCTATGACCACCACAAGCTCTTTTGTCTCTTCGGTATCCGTAGGTAATACAGATGTGCTGGATCCAATGTAAATCCTTTGGCATTCCGATAGTGTACGAATTAATTCGTCGTCGCTGAATATTATGGCCTGAGACAAGCCATCTTCGCTAACGAGGGACACGTTCACAGTGCCTCGTTCGTGGACGCGAAGTACGCGATGTTCTTCGGAGTTGAGCAGCTCCACAAGTCCGGAGTATGTCCTTCGTGCAGGCATTAGCACGATGTCTCTCCACGATTTCATTCGTTGTAACAACGTTACTTTGTCAAAGAGCTCCGTGATCTCAGGGTACTGCCGCAACAAGCGCTCATAGATTTCAACAAGTGTGCGCGTTTCTCTAGTCGCAGAAGTATAGGCGATACTAATCACTTCACTTGATGTTCGTAGTCGCGGATCAGGTCTGTGGGTGTGCTCTCGACTCAGCGTTAGTTCTCCACCGTTTATTTCGGAATGCGCTAAGCAGCTCACCGTCAATCGGTCCTTGCATTTGACATGTCTGTAACAACAAACGGTAATTTTCAAATAATAATTTGGAAATTTAATAATAGTAATAAAACAAAGATGTAATGTGCCAAAGCATGATTTTACGATACAATAGTGAAATTCACTGAAACGGTATATTTGTATCCGGAATGCGATTAAATTTTCAAATAATATATTGTACCTCGTTCTATTTCTATTCCCTACAGTATATTAAACCGTTATTGTAGCTAACACGCGACTATTAGTGTGCGCGTCTTGTTTATTGCTACTGTTCTTATGTTTACATCTTGTGTTTACACGGTTATACGGGCAAGTACAGAAAAAAAATTATCCTCTCGCGGTTGTCACACAAGTTCAAGGTTACTTATTCCTTCCGTTTATTCACCTTCCAACGAAAAAAATTAAATAACTCGGAGTAATGTACGGTAAAATGTAAAACGAGACGAGGGAAATATATTACCGGAACAATTAGTTTTAACCTCAAGCATCAACGGCGCATAAATGCAAGAAAAACAATACATTTTACATTTAAAGTACAAAATATAAGAATTGTAAGCGTTTATTATTAAAAATTAATTAATCCTTGCAGCGATAGAATGAGTAAGCGTAACCGTCGAAAACGCGACGATGAAGCCGCTGGCGAAGGCTGGAGCGTTCGCCTTGTGGTGGGATTCGTAGCATTCTGCTGTAGACGCATTCATGTGCTTATCCGTAGGTACACTGCACGACTGTCGATAGATTCGCACATTCGGCACTACCAGTACACTCTGAAAGAGAGAGAGTGTGGGGGGGGGGGGGGGGGTAAGTAACAGTCACTCTCCCTTCCCTATTAAGAAAGACCGCGAAATTTTGATCTCGTACAGATTGGTACATTACGAATCGTATACTCAGAGCGGATTTATATTTCAGAGATTACAAATTATTACCAGCGTCGGAATCTCAACCTGTTCGATCGGGAACTATATGCGTTTATAACGCCTCTTGTCCTGAAACTATGCAATTTTTTTTGTTCCTTCGTTATAAACCATTTTATTGCTTCCTCGTAGAGGAAGCTTTGTTTTTTTCTCGTGCCAATTAAATTATTGATTTTTTCAGATTTTGTTGCATGAATTTTTTTTGTGTCGAGTGCTTTTAGTAATGTTTGTTATAAAGTATAAGAAGCTTGGAATCGACGCTCGACTCGCCGTTCTTACCGTCGAATTCCGCGAGCCGCTGAACGATCACCGCGCGCGTCCTCAGCAACTCGCCGCAGAGATCGAAGCAACGATCGGACGTCTGCCGAAGTTTCGCCTCCAACGACGCGACGAGCTCGCCGGTGACCGCTGAGTTTGAGGCGAACACCTGTTCGCCACTTCCGCGAAAAGCGTGGGAATCCACGGCGAACCGCGCCTGGACGCTCGGTTGAGATGGAACACCAGTGAGATTTATCGTCTCGATTTTGCTCGGATCTCTCGCGCCTCTCGCTGTCAACTTGTCGCGAAGCTGCGTCATTTCCTCGTACAGCACCGATCCATTTTTCTGAAAAACAATTACGGCTCGCGATTTATTCACACCGCTTATGTCGCACGAGACATCGTAGTTTTCATTAAAAAATTCCGAAACATTATGAAAAAAAAAAAAAAAATCAAAACTTAATAGAAATAAAGTTAGGAGACGTTATCCAATTTTTCACAAAAATAGTATTACCAAATCTACATTTTCTAATACCGTTGACAATAAAACGTTTGCAATCTGTAGCAAAAAAGTCACAAAATGAGAAGGATTTCGAATTTTTTAAGCCACCGCATTGGGAATAGATAAAGAAAAAATGATTCTTTCCACGGACTTGCATGTCCGTTAATTCCTTCTATGAGGAAGCAAAACAAAATGAAAAAGAATAGAAAAAAATCTGATAAATCTAATGTACAAGTGCTAGCGACACACACAATTATAACGCAATCAAATACATCGAGGTACAATCATTGGTAATTACTTGGTGGTTTGATTCTTGTATAAGATATTAATCAAAACTAGTGCTCGAGACTAATATAATATTTTATTTATTGTTCTGTATTTAAAAAATGTTACCTGGTTTGCGTCAACTGAGGCTCAGAGTCAATTTATATAGATGGAATAATCTAAAACGTGGTCCATCAAATGAATCCGTCTTTTTAAAAGAAAAAAAGTTGCAAAGTAGAACTTTGCACACTGCTTCCTCATTAATTCCCCTTTTTCACAAAGCCACCTCTATGAAGAAGCTTATTTATTAACTTTGGCTTCCTCATAGAGGAAGCTTTGTGAAAAAGGGGAATTAATGAGGAAGCAGTGTGCAAAGTTCTACTTTGCAACTTTTTTTTAATCTGAACAAAAGAAAACTCCGTTACAAACACCGTTACATCTAATTTTGATTAGATACAAAGTTTTGACTTACTTTAATAACTTTTCCATAAGTTACAACGAAAATCTTAATTTTTAAAAAAATTCATAACAGCGTAAAATCCGAACGACTTTACCGATCGTCACCAAATTTTATACGTGGCAGCGCTGCATGTTATTTTTTGACTGTTGAATATTTTGGTTCATTTGATGAGATTCGACGTGATTTAGAGCAAAATTTATTTTTTTCGAAAAATTCAAAATTCTATAAAACCGGAACCGCTTTACCGATTTCGCTGAAATTCAATACCAAACAACATTAACCGTGTCTTTATTTATGATGAAGTATATAGCTGAATCGTCGAACTTTTACGAAAGTTAGAGCGATCACGCCATTTTTTTGAAAAATTTAAAATTCGATAAAATTTGTATACATGGATATATTTAATTTTTAAAATATGTGAATTACAGAGGGTTTAATACTCTACTTGCGTGCCAATTTTTAGCTCGATCCATCATGCCATTCCTGAGTTATGAACAATTGAATGTTCGGTGCCTGGACCATACATACATACACACACACACACACACACACACACACACACACACACACACACACACACACACACACACACACACACACACACATACAGACATATTTTCTAGACCACTTTTCTCGACGTTTTAGGTGATTCTAAGTATGTTAACATGAAAATCTCGAAAAAAAAAATTTTCACGAAAACAAAGCTTCCTCTATGAGGAAGCAATAGTCATTTTTTCTTTATGCCGGCTACTCCTCGTAGAGCGTCATATTGTCATTATTTAAAAGTTTTAACCCGGTGATGAGACAACAGACCCTGGCTAAACTCGCATCTTTTTGTATGATCTATCCCTGCCGCGCAATGACAATCTGGTGAAAGCCTTTGACGATTATAGCACAGATCAAGCATCTTGTGTCTGCATTTTCCATCGCAGCCATTTGCATTAAGTTTGTTGTACACTGTACGCAAGCGATCCAATGGCAACATGGAAGGCTTATCGTGTCCATGGACTTCAAGCTGCACAGCACACATGGTTGGAAATTCACACCCGGAACTAAAAAAAGTATAAGAATTTAACTAATTAAAAAATATAATTGAACATGATTGATCATTTAAAAAATTAACTGAATATGTCGAAGGTCTAGAAGACCACCGACATTTGAATACAACTTACGAATTATAATTTCTTCGCCCCCTCCTTCCAGTTCTCGTCGTAACACACGGATACGATCCAAATTTTCTTTGAGCAGAACTTGAACGCGATTTTCGTTTACTCATGCAATTCAAAACACAAAATGAAGAGACAATTACACATTTTCTCAATGACTCGATCTTAATTTAATGTCAATATTACCATTTGCAATCTGATTTACAAAATGGTTCACGTCATTTGCTTCATTTACAATATTTATGGCATTAAATGCCCGTAAAAAGCTGCTGGCGCATGCCAGAAATCTCGGAATATCCAATAAGTTTTGCAGATAATAATCCCAGGCTCGGCGCAATATACTTTGCTGTACAACGTGACGTTCCGCTGAAGGCCGACTTATCGAGAGTCCTGACTCCAGAGAGGTGGTACTATTGCGAACGACTAATTGCATGCGGCAGAGGTTCTCTGTAACATACAGTAAACACATTAACATCAATAATAACGGTGTTTGTTTGCTCATCGAAGAAGTTTCGATTTCGTGACGTTTTTTTCGTGATTGCTGTATTAAAATACTTAAAACAGCGTAAAACGTAGGGAAATATAATTCACAAATTATACTTTATTATTATATAGGTTAATGCTCCGGTTAGAATATTAGAGTTGGAATTCTTTTCAAAACAAAACGATTTAAATACACTAATTTGGGTGAATTTTAAGCTTTTTTTCTTGTATACGCTGATTTAATGATTGCTTAAATTGCCTGTTACCCGTAAATTGGCATATGGACGGGTGTTTTTTCTGTTTTTGTGTGCATTTTTAAAGCTCTTCATTTTGCTTCCTCATAGAGGAAGCTTTGTTTTCATGAAAAATTTTTTTTTCGAGATTTTCATGCCAGTATGCTTAGAATCACCTAAAATGTCGAGAAAAGTGGTTTAGAAAAAATGTCCGTATGTATGTGTGTGTGTGTGTGTGTGTGTGTGTGTGTGTGTGTGTGCGTGTGCGTGTGCGTGTGCGTGTGCGTGTGCGTGTGCGTGTGCGTGTGCGTGTGCGTGTGCGTGTGCGTGTGCGTGTGCGTGTGCGTGTGCGTGTGCGTGTGCGTGTGCGTGTGCGTGTGCGTGTGCGTGTGCGTGTGCGTGTGCGTGTGCGTGTGCGTGTGCGTGTGCGTGTGCGTGTGCGTGTGCGTGTGCGTGTGCGTGTGCGTGTGCGTGTGCGTGTGCGTGTGTGTGTGCTGGGTCTCGAAAATTCAATCGCCTCTCACTCAGAAACCGTTCGAGCGATCTGGCTCAAATTTGGCACGCAAGTAGAGTAGTTGCCCCTCTTCCAATGGCGAGATTTTTTATAACATATATACAGTCATTAAGCTTTTATATAGTTTTTAATTTGTTGAAAAAAGGGCGTGGTCGCTCTAACTTTCGTAAAAGTTCGACGATTTGGCTAAATAGTTCTTCATAATGGAAGATACGTTCAATGTTGTATGGTATTGAATTTCGACAAAATCGGTAAAGCGATTCAGATTTTATACAATTTTGAAATTTTCGAAAAAAAAAATGTAGCTCTAAATCACGTCGAATTTTAACAAACGTACCGAATTGTTGTATAGTGGAAAAACAACATACAGGCCTGCTACCTACGAAATTTGGTGATGATCGGTAAAGTCGTTCGGATTTTACACCATTTTGAATTTTTCCAAAAATGTAGATTTTCGCTGTAACTTCCGCAAAAGTTAAGAAAGTAAGACAAAACTTTGTATTTAATCAAAATTAGATGTGACGGTGTTTGTAACAGAGTTTTCTTTAGTACAAATAGAAAAAAGTTGCAAAGTCGAACTTTGCACATTGCTTCCTCATTAATTTTCGATTTTCACAAAGCTTCCTCTATGAGGAAGCCAAAAACGATAAACAAGCTTCTTCATAGAGGTGGCTTTGTGAAAATCGAAAATTAATGAGGAAGCAATGTGCAAAGTTCGACTTTGCAACTTTTTTATAGTTTTTTACAGGATCAGCAGCAATAGCATCAGTAACTGAAATAGCTGCTGAGTATGGACATTTTTTTTAACACGATGACGGGTGGGACCAAATCGTAGGCGGAGCTGGAGCGGGTAGAGGCTGAAATATCGAGTACCAGAAAACATCAGGTTTGCATTAAGGTGTTTGTATATTTTTTTTAGATTTATAGCATTTGCATTCGTAGATTTAAAAAAATATGTTTGTTTTGTCTTTTATAGAATTGTTGGTGGCCCCAAAGAAGAGCAGAGAGAAAAGTGGAGAAAAAAGCGGATCGCAAAAGTGGAGAGAAGAGACAGGCAAATATATATTGTAACGTTTCGCGATTTCAATAAAATTTAATTTTATTGAAATCGCGAATTAGGATACTCGAAATCCTAATTTCTAATTATCTCCGCTATCGGGAAGCGACAGGGATCAAGTTCAGCACCTGAGGATAATTTTATAGTGTTTTGGGGGCGTCCTCAGAAATCAGTCGGCTCGATCTTCGTGATGAGAAAATTAATTCCCTCCGATATTCGAGTTCGATTGATATAATCATCACCGAACAGAAAGGATAAAAGAAGGAAAGAGGTGAACAGATCACAAAAGACATTTTTACGGTTGTGATTAATTGAGCTGGGCGTGCTCACGGAAGGACAAAAACGTGAATTAACCACAATTAACGGAGGACAATTAAAATACAGGTGTCGATGCAATATCGAGCCCTGTATTTACATTTAACGGGTGAGCCTGGGCTATGCTCAGAGATAGTGTGGCAGACGGACGCGATGCCGTGTACCACACTACGAGCGTAGTTAGGCGGTAGGGATTGCACGTCTGTGCGGGTTGAGGTGTAATAATTGAGTGACGAAACGCCCGCTGTCTCCGATGATCGAGACGTCGCGCGAAGCGAGGAGTGGGGAGAGCTCGAATATTCGGCTCCGCGACGAAATTCCCCGAAAAGTGACGACTTTTCGCAGAAGTTCGTCGGGGGTAAGCCGTTCCGTTACAATATATATGTATATATGTATTATATGATGGTAAATAATTTCATGATAATAAAACTCTTTATGAGGAAGCAGAATATGATAACCTCATGTCATAAAGAAACCCAAAGTATTTTCTTACCTTGCTGACACTTCGTCATAAATACTGCGAAAACTACGTAGCGACGACTTGACGGTGGCAAACAGTTCATCATTAAAACGTTTTTTGTTTAGGGTGCGAATGTTAATGGGATGACTGTGCGCACCTTCCAACACGAATTGTCCAGCAATGATTTTTGCGGTGGCCCCACAATGTAATCTGTTTTTGTCCTTGCACTGCAGATACCTTTAGAGAAAATATAAAGCTTATCTTAACACAATATCATGAATTTATTTTTGCACAAAAACAGTTTTTCCCCAACTTTGCTAAAATAAGCTTCGAGCGCGCAACACGGGCGCAGTATTGCTTATTTTTTACCTGTGATTTGTAACCACACACCCCTAACTTACTCGCTAAGTAGAGCTCAGATTTTGGGAGAATATGCAGACGTATATTCTAAAAATGGGCTAAGCTACTGGCTCCTCGATACTCCAAGCTGTTTGTTCAGAAGAGTCGAGAAAGCAAAAAGTGAGGTTAGGTGTGAGAGGCGACGATATTCCCGCGGGTGTATCACTGCCTCCCAGGCAGGAAAATGGTCCATTTCTGCCTGGCGAGTTATTAATAGAGTTCAAATGTTACTTACAGCGTATCTCCAACACTTCTTTTTACGACGTAAAAATATCCTTCGTGCTGTCTGTTTTCCAACAGCACTTTCAGCGATGACATTGAGCGCCATCTCTCGGCGCATGGTATTACGTTCCTGCGTCGGTAACCCGCCATATGCATTCGTAGAGTGAAAGGCTGGAAAACGATTTGTGGTAAATCCTAGATATTCGAGAGTCATTCGAGGATTGTCAGCATTTCATACAGAGAGCTCCGAAGAAGAGCGTAAGAAACTTATATTAGCCGGCATTTATATATTATGGATGACAGACGTTAGAATATTTTCATTTTTTTTCTGTAATAGGTATTCCTGTTGGAGTACTTTGTACAGAGATCTCATGTAGCCATCGTTACAGCGTCAGTGATATTCTAACGATTTCAGGGCCGTAGTGTGCTAGACATTTTGCGTATGGAGAAGTTCATCGTAAGAGGCGCTCGCTTTTCGGACACCTGACCGTTACCCATTCCGTCGAACATAACTGTACGGTACCGACACGCCGTACCGTCCCGTGTCGCTACCGTGCCGTCGCCGTGGCGTTACGCTCTATTTTAACGGCACGATTTTCTATCTGGGTATCCCTCGGGACCTCCATCCCTCAGAACCCCTATCCCTCGGGACATCCCTCCCATCCCTCAGAATCCATATCCCTCGGGACCCCTTATCTCTCAAAACCCCAATCCCTCGGGACTCCCATACTTGAAATACATATTCCTCGGGACCCCCATACTCGGAACCCCTATCCCTCGGGAACCCCGTCGTCGTCGTCGTCGTCATCGTCATCGTCATCGTCATCGTCATCATCATCATCATCATCATCATCATCATCATCGTCATCACCGCTGCCAAAAGAGGCCTGGATCGCCGAGACGGAGACCGCCGTACGCCAACTGGTAAGCGACCAGCGAAATTTTCACGTAGGCGGCGGCGGAGGCCATGCGGGGCCCAGTAGATTTAATGTAGGATTAATACATCGCGTTGCCGACGACGGCGACGACAATGATGGCGAAAACGACGACGGTGACAACGTCGATGAGCCTGACAACGGCGGCGCGCATCTTAGAATCCCGGTCAGTAGAGATAGCGCGGGAGTCGTTGACGATAACGACGTTGTCGCGGCCGCTGGATATTGTTTTGAAATTTTACTCGAGCCGCGGTTCCGTGTTTCACCGCGATTTAAGACGACGTGCGTGCAGACCGATGTCGTGCTGGCTTCACCACCGAACGGTATTAATCCAATCTCGTGGATACACAACGCGATTCGAAACATCCACGCGAATTTTATTTCGGGACGCTCGTCGAATGATATGATAGGCGTGGGGTTTATGGCCGAGGGGATGACTGACGGTATCGCGGGGCTGTCGTTGAGGCCCCTTATGGCGATTCGAATCTTCGCAATTGTGGGAGCTCTTGTGCAGCGTCAACCAGAGCGCTCGAATCCTGTCGGTGTACGATACGTTGGTTTTCACCGTAACGTATGTCGACACGATCACGGGTGCGGGTGGCTTGGCTGAGAAGATCGACAGTAATCGTTCGATAGTGGCTATCGACAACGCCGAAAATTTATGTTTGCCTCGCTCGCTCCGGGTGGCTCTAGCAAATTCAGCGACGGGGTGCGGGCTACCTGAGATCGAGTCGCACCAGCAGCACTTTATGGCTTCGAAAGTCGCTATAGTGGCTTTCGAAGCCATAAACTGGGCCTCTCCAGGTAGCGGGGCAGAGCCGATTTTCGACGGTCAAACGACATTTCAGCACACACAGGCGCAATCAATTTTAAATATTGCATATTTCCAAGAACAAAAGCATTACAGCCCGATAACAAATTTATTAGCTGCAGGCGGTGCTAGGAATGATTGCATACCGTGTAATTCCTCGTACCGCCATTTACACCAGCACAAGTGCACGAGCACTTGCCCGCGCTGTTACTTCTCGCCGCCGTGCGCGGTCAGATCTCCGGATGTCGACGGCAACGACGGCGAGAAGTGGGAGTGCGAGGAGTGCAACCGGTTTTTTCATAGCGCTGTGTGTTTTGAAAATCATCTGAAGCCTCGCGAAAGTCGGCTCAAAATGTCGCACGCCGAACGCAAAACCGTGTGTCAAACGGTTCGCTTCTGTCTGCAATGCTCGAAGCTCGTTGACACGGCAAAGCGCGCTCACGATGGCGGTAAATCGTTGTGCCAGCTGTGCCGTAGCGTGCACGGGTACAATGACACCTGCTACATGCAGCCTCTGGCCCCGCGAACGATCGCGTCAGACGGAAAACCGCGGACCCTTTTCATTTTCTACGATTTCGAGACACGCCAGGACGAGCCGTACACCGCAGCGCAGGGTGACGATAGGCACGAGCATGTCGTCAAACTTTGCGTTGCACAGCAGCTCTGCGAGGTGTGCCTCGAGACCGTCGAAGATGTGGGATTTGCCGACCCCTGTGTATGGTGTGGTGTTCGAAAACACGTTTTTCGAAGATCGCCCGTCGAGGAGTTGGTGAATCTGGCCGTACGTCGCTCGACGGCGTTCCGAAAAATCGTGTGCATCGCGCACAATGCCAAGGCCTTCGACGCGCAATTCGTATTGCGTCATGTGGTCGAAAGTTGTTGTGATCTCGGGGCCCCCGAATTAATTCTCACGGGTAACGCGATAATTTCAATGCGACTCGGGCGCACTGCTTTTATCGACAGCCTTAATTATTTTCACATGCGGCTCAGTGCTCTTCCGCAAGCCTTCGGTTTCGCGGATAAAATGGGCAAGGGATACTTCCCGCACCTTTTCAACACCCGAGCCAACCAGGGCTACCGAGGCGCGCTACCTGCGCCTGAGATCTACTCGCCGGACACAATGAGTCCGCTTGAGCGAGACGAATTTTATGCCTGGCACACCGCGAGAGCCGAGACCGATCAAGATTTCGATTTCCAGGTTGAAATTGAAAAATATTGTTCACTGGACGTGGATATTCTCAGGCGTGAGAATATCCATGCAAAGCATTCCGGAGAATCTTCATTGAAGTGGGCAACGTTTGTCCATTCACCGAGGCAGCGACAATCGCATCGGCCTGCTCCAAGGAGTTTAGGCGCAACTTTCTCAAGCCCAATACATTCGGACTCATTCCGAACGGCTGGTATAGGCTCGCGGAACAGCACTCGAGCCAGGCCAACACGTGGCTTCTGTGGGTCGAGCATTGTCTGGGGCACGAGATCGTTCACGCGTCTAGGGGTCGTGAATTTCGGCTACCTGAAGGCCCACTCGTTGACGGCTACCTGCAGCTCGGTGACAACCGTTTTGTGTTTCAATTTCACGGGTGTTATTGGCATGGCTGTCCTCGTTGTTTCCCCGACAATCGTACGTTGAAGTCGCATGCCACTGTCGAGACATACGAGGATCGCTATGAGCGCACACTAGTTTACAGATAGTTTACAACTATCTCGAGCGGTTGGGAAGACGCGTGCTATATTACGACACGGACTCGGTGATTTTTGTCAGCACCGGTGCAGCAGGTGAATGGGCGCCACCGCCCGGAAATCTTCTCGGGGAAATGACAAGCGAGCTAAAGGAGCCAAGCGATTTTATAAATTCGTTTGTCTCCGGAGGCCCGAAGTTTTTCGGCTACGAAGTCGTAAACGCAGCTAATCCCGAGAAGGTTATAAAAACCGAGTGTAAGGTGAAGGGCCTGTCTCTGAATTACGGAAATTCTCTAAAGGTAAACTTCCGCTCCATCAGAGAAATGATTGAGTCGGATTTACCGCAGGAAAACCACGACGCTATAATGCTGAATTTCTCATCAATTCAGAGAACGGCCCTTCACAACGTGATAACCCGAAAAGAGACAAAGACCTGTCGAGTCGTGTGTCGGAAACGTCGTCATGTCACGCACGCGCTATCGCTACCGTTCGGGTATAAAGACTAGCGCCGACTACCCCGTTATTAGGCTCATCCTCGTCGCTCTCGTCGTTGTTGTCTGAACATATATACAGGGTGTCCCAAAAGTTATGAACAAGCGACTGCGGGAAGGTAGCTGGTGCCCACCCGAATGCACCTGCGAAATTTCAGCTTCCAATTCGCAAAACTGTGGAAACGCTCTTGTGGCGAAGTTTGCCTATCGGTGAGGGGTGCGTCGGACTCACACAGATGCAGAGGCGTCGTAAGCCCCGAGTGCAGGTAGCGTTTTGTTTTCGATCGTGGCTCGGCGCGACGCGGTGCCAGTCATTTGTCATCGACTCTGACGTCACAGCCTCGCGTGGAGCCGAGCGCGAGCGAGTGTTGGCTTCGCGCCAAGTTCGCATCGTGTAGCGCGGACTCAACATTCCGAGTGAATAGAAAAGCAATCATCACATGTTGGAAATGTTAAATGGTACAGAATGCTTTTAGATGTCAGATAAAATGTTACGTAATAATTATCGACTCAATGTTTCGATGCCGAAACTGAAAATGATTTTTCGCATACTTCGACTGTCGTGCTTGCGCTAATTCATCGTCTCGGAGCGACAGACAACGGAAATTTTGCCGATACATCGATTACCGTGCTTACGCGTTTACTTGGATTTCTGTTCATGCTCTCACCTTGCTCTCACCTTTTACTCACGTTGGTTACATACTTGGTTTGCCATATTTCTATTAATTCATCATTGCTTAAAGTATTTCGAGTAGCACAGTCCCATGAAATGTGAGATTTCATAGGAAATGGGAGAGATTCCGGAGAGACTCCGTAGCTTCTCGGCCACATCGAGAAGGCCCGGCAGCTCAAGTTCGCCGCCTTCAAGATCTGCGACGAGGGCCTGAGTAAGGACATCGCCAGGGTATTGAAGACCGTCGACAGGGTCGGCGAGGCCACGTATGGCTCGACCATCGTCGGGAATCCGCTGGTTCTTCTCGTTACCATCGACACGGCTTTCGCTGTGGTTTTTCAGATTCGTCGGAATCACAAGAATCTTCCGACACCCGAGGAGAATTCGAAACCCGTCACGGGGCCGGAAGGGACCGTACTGAACGCCGCCGCTGTCGGAGGGCCAGCAGTGGTTCCGCTGGGTCTGGTACCGCAAGCCCGGCCCGTGGAGTCCAACCGGTGAGTTGTTCTTTTCATTTTTTCTTGATACGCAAAAGAGAAGAGCAAACATAGGGAAACAACCGTTCAACCGGTGAAGTTTTCCCCGATCCGATGCGGATTCGACCGAAGAAGGTCGAATCGATTTCCTTTTTTTTTCTTTCATTTAGACGGAGATGAAATAAAATTGAAATATTTGCTTTCGACGTCCGTTGAGAAAGGACCGATAGACAAGCTATTGATTATTCGTTAAAACGGCCATATTTTCTTATACCGTAAATAGGATATTCTAAGGAGTGGGATTTTACGATGTATTGCCCCCTCGGAGGAGCGCAGATTCATTTAAAATCGCCGTGCGTACTCGGAAGCTGGATCAAGAAATAACAAGCACACCATTGAATTTGCTGTCCGTCCCAAAATACAAAGTTGGTGCCTAAAACTTGATAATTATCATTTTTTTTATTCCCGCCACGTTGCCAGGTGAATTTAGCTGCGCTCGTGATTAATACACCATCGGGGTCGTAACTTGTTACCAAAATTAGCAACTGCACCGTTAAATTTTCGTTTCGCATTCAAAAAACAAAGTTGGTGCCTAAAACTTGACAATTATCTTTTTTTTCATTCCTGACACGTTGCCAGGTGAATTTAGTAGCGCTCGCGATTAATACATCATCGGGGTCGTAACTCGTTGTCAACATTAGCAACTGCACAATTACATTTTCGTTTCGCATTCAAAAAACAAAGTTGGTGCCTAAAACTTGATAATTATTATTTTTTTTTATTCCCGACACGTTGCCAGGTGAATTTAGCCGCCCTCATGATTAATGCACCATCGGGGTCGTAACTCGTTGCCAAAAAGAGCAACTGCACCATTCAGCTTGCTTTCCGCATTGAAAAAACAAACTTAGCGCCTAAAACTTTATACTTGTAATTTTTTTTTCATTCCCGACACGTTGTCTGGTGAATTCAGCCGAGCTAGCGATTTTCCTACTATCGGGGCTGTTACTGGTTGCCAAAAAGAGCAACTGTACCATTCACTTTGTTTTCCGCATTGAAAAAACAAACTTGGCGTCTAAAACTTTATACTTGTAATTTTTTTTCATTCCCGACACGTTGCCTGGTGAATTCAGCCGAACTCGCGATTTTTCTCCTATCGGCGCTGTAACTGGTTGCCAAAAAGAGCAACTGTACCATTCACTTTGTATTCCGCATTGAAAAAACAAACTTAGCGCCTAAAACTTTATACTTGTAATTTTTTTTTCATTCCCGACACGTTGTCTGGTGAATTCAGCCGAGCTAGCGATTTTTCGACTATCGGGGTTGTAACTGGTTGCCAAAAAGAGCAACTGTACCATTCAGCTTGCTTTCCGCATTGAAAAACAAACTTAACGCCTAAAACTTTATACTTGTAGTTTTTTTTTCATTCCCGACACGTTGCCTGGTGAATTGAGTCGAGCTCGCGATTTGTCCACTATCGGGGTTGTAACTGGTTGCCAAAAAGAGCAACTGCACCATTCAGCTTGCTTTCCGCATTGAAAACACAAACTTGGCGCCTAAAACTTTATAATTGTAATTCTTTTTCGATCTCGACAGGTTGCCTGGGTAAATCAGCCGTGCTCGTGATTTGTCCACTGCTGGGGTCGTAACTGGTAGCCAAAAAGAGTAACTGTACCATTCACTTCGTTTTTCGCATTGAAAAAATAAACTTAGCGCCTAAAACTTTATACTTGTAATTTTTTTTCATTCCCGACACGTTGCCTGGTGAATTCAGCCGAGCTCGCGATTTTTCTCCTATCGGCGCTGTAACTGGTTACCAAAAAGAGCAACTGTACCATTCACTTTGTATTCCGCATTGAAAAAACAAACTTGGCGTCTAAAACTTTATACTTGTAGTTTTTTTTTCATTCCCGACACGTTGCCTGGTGAATTCAGCCGCGTTCGCGATTTGTCCACTATCAGGGTTGTAACTGGTTGCCAAAAAGAGCAACTGCACCATTCAGCTTGCTTTCCGCATTGAAAAAACAAACTTAGCGCCTACAACTTTATACTTGTAATTTTTTTTCATTCCCGACACGTTGTCTGGTGAATTCAGCCGAGCTAGCGATTTTTCTACTATCGGGTTTGTAACTGGTTGCCAAAAAGAGCAACTGCACGATTCAGCTTGCTTTCCGCATTGAAAAAACAAACTTAGCGCCTAAAACTTTGTACTTGTAATTTTTTTTTCATTCCCGACACGTTGTCTGGTGAATTCAGCCGAGCTAGCGATTTTCCTACTATCGGGGCTGTTACTGGTTGCCAAAAAGAGCAACTGTACCATTCACTTTGTTTTCCGCATTGAAAAAACAAACTTGGCGTCTAAAACTTTATACTTGTAGTTTTTCTTTCATTCCCGACACGTTGCCTGGTGAATTCAGCCGCGTTCGCGATTTGTCCTGTAACGCCCATTTTTGATGAGCGTTACAAACAGGCTCGGATAGCCGCTTTGTTTTCGGCGCTGTGGCCGCCAGCCTCGCTCCACCTTGTTTTAGAGCGATTCCGTGGGGCACTCTCTTAATTTTATAACGCGAAGACGACTAATTAGTCTTCTATTTTTGTTTTTTTTATGTAATTCGTCGCCGAGCCCGAGATCCTGCAGAGAGCGCGGCGTTGCCGAATAACTCCGTCTCCGCTTCCGAATTCTCGCTTCCAGGGAGCCAGTGAGGCAGCGCACACGCACGAGAGAGACGGACGATGTCGCCGAGATGAAGAGAGAGACACAGCGACAACAGCGGGCGAGCGAATATCGACTCGTCATCGCGCGTATCCGAGCGCCTCGGCGTGCATCGCGACCGAGCGCTACGATTTTCGCTAATGTTTCTCGCGTCGATTATTCTGTTTTTCCCATCTCGATTTTTCCGCCTGTTTCGCGCCGTACTCGTTTCAGCCGAAAATAATACCCGGCACGCAGATGTTAGAGCCGCCGAAATTATTCGATTTCCCGGTCCGTTTTCCTTCGCCGGCCGTCACGGAAATTGTATCGTTCGCAATGGTAATATCGAAGAGCGGGCGAGCGCGTTCCTGGGACATTCAAATCCGTTGGTCGCGTCTTGCCGTCCGCGCGTCGCGCGAAACGATAGTCCACGGGGGCGGGCCAATTACCTGTCCGCGCCCTGCCGATTTCGGCAGTTTGAGGGAAAGTGGGAGAAAGGACCGGTGGACGAGAAGCGCGTAATCGTAACGCCTTCTCGTCATTGTTCGTTGGCGCGGTGTCGCGTGAGGTTGGTGGCTGCTGTCGCGGGGAACAAAGGCGGCGCATTCCCGGCCTTTGAGGAATTTCGAGACACGCGGAGAAAGGTAGGATCCCTCCGGTGGGTTTTTTGGTGACAAGTGTCCGGGTGAGCTCGTGCGTCCGTTATTTGCGATCGTTCCACGGCCGTGTTGGTGTCCTCCCGGAGTGCGGACGGTATCTGCTTCCCGTTGTTCGTGGACTCGAGCGGGAGGCCAACCTCCGAGATCGCGGTGAAGGGTGCCCTCGGTCCAGGCGCGATCGGTTCCCGACGTCGCCGGGAACCACCGTTTTGGTTTAGGAACGCCGTGGCCAACACAATCCCCGGGAAATAACGTGCGCGTGACCGCTCTCCGGTACGTTGGAGAGTTCGCGGGTGGCCTTCAGCCGACCCGCCTTGTGATACGACCGGTGATCGGTCCCGCGTGCTCGCTCGTCGATTTTCGATGGGCCATTTCCCCGGTGCGTGCGTTAGTTTTAGTTGCGTATGTTTTGTTGTGCGGCGTATTTGTTTTTTTTATTATTGTCGTCTTGCGTGCGCTTGGCCGGTCGCGGCGTGCGACTGCTAGTAGGGTCTCCACAGCGCGGGATTGATTCCCGGTTATCTTGTAGTTCGCGGTCGCGAGTAATTTGTTTTTTTTGTTGTAATTATTTTTGGTGAACCGACGCGTTTAGGAAATCGGAGGCGGCGAACTGAGTAACCGCTTCCCGATTTTAGTAGGGTAATTGAATGTAAAATCGCGCGGAAAAATTAAAGTTTTTGTTGGATGACCTGAATTTTTGTTTTGTTTTTTTATTCGGTAAATCGAGCCGTATCCGAAACATCGTCCAAGGTCCCCCGAACCGCCCCTCTACCCGTGTGGTGGCTGCAGCTAGCCGGCCAACACCCCCTCCCACCTTTTTCGCTCAACATCTTTCCCCAGCTGGGTCACGCTTTGCGCGTGGCTGGCGCCCCGGATAATTTTGTAAGAATAAAAGCCAGCTGAGGGTGGGATTTTGGAACCCCCCGGGTATGGCTCGTAACCCGGGTCGCGGTAACAGTCCACTATCAGGGTTGTAACTGGTTGCCAAAAAGAGCAACTGCACCATTCAGCTTGCTTTCCGCATTGAAAAAACAAACTTAGCGCCTAAAACTTTATACTTGTAATTTTTTTTTCATTCCCGACACGTTGTCTGGTGAATTCAGCCGAGCTAGCGATTTTCCTACTATCGGGGCTGTTACTGGTTGCCAAAAAGAGCAACTGTACCATTCACTTTGTTTTCCGCATTGAAAAACAAACTTGGCGTCTAAAACTTTATACTTGTAGTTTTTCTTTCATTCCCGACGCGTTGCCTGGTGAATTCAGCCGCGTTCGCGATTTGTCCACTATCAGGGTTGTAACTGGTTGCCAAAAAGAGCAACTGCACTATTCAGCTTGCTTTCCGCATTGAAAAAACAAACTTAGCGCCTAAAACTTTATACTTGTAATTTTTTTTTCATTCCCGACACGTTGTCTGGTGAATTCAGCCGAGCTAGCGATTTTTCTACTATCGGGGTTGTAACTGGTTGCCAAAAAGAGCAACTGCACCATTCAGCTTGCTTTCCGCATTGAAAAAACAAACTTAGCGCCTAAAACTTTATACTTGTAATTTTTTTTTCATTCCCGACACGTTGTCTGGTGAATTCAGCCGAGCTAGAGATTTTCCTACTATCGGGGCTGTTACTGGTTGCCAAAAAGAGCAACTGCACGATTCAGCTTGCTTTCCGCATTGAAAAAACAAACTTAGCGCCTAAAACTTTGTACTTGTAATTTTTTTTTCATTCCCGACACGTTGTCTGGTGAATTCAGCCGAGCTAGCGATTTTCCTACTATCGGGGCTGTTACTGGTTGCCAAAAAGAGCAACTGCACCATTCAACTTGCTTTCCGCATTGAAAAAAACAACCTTGGCACCTAAAACCTCATATTTATAATTTTTTTTAATTCCCCACACGTTGCTTGGTGAAGTCAGCCATGCTCGCGATTTGTCCACTATCGGGGTCGTAACTCGTTGGCAAAAAGAACAACTGCACCATTCAACTTGCTTTCAGTAGACAAATCGCGAACGCGGCTGAATTCACCAGGCAACGTGTCGGGAATGAAAGAAAAAATAAAAGTATCAAGTTTTAGACGCCAAGTTTGTTTTTTCAATGCGGAAAACAAAGTGAATGGTACAGTTGCTCTTTTTGGCAACCAGTAACAGCCCCGATAGTAGGAAAATCGCTAGCTCGGCTGAATTCACCAGACAACGTGTCGGGAATGAAAAAAAAATTACAAGTATAAAGTTTTAGACGCCAAGTTTGTTTTTTCAATGCGGAATACAAAGTGAATGGTACAGTTGCTCTTTTTGGCAACCAGTTACAGCGCCGATAGGAGAAAAATCGCGAGCTCGGCTGAATTCACCAGGCAACGTGTCGGGAATGAAAAAAAATTACAAGTATAAAGTTTTAGGCGCTAAGTTTATTTTTTCAATGCGAAAAACGAAGTGAATGGTACAGTTACTCTTTTTGGCAACCAGTTACGACCCCAGCAGTGGACAAATCACGAGCACGGCTGATTTACCCAGGCAACCTGTCGAGATCGAAAAAGAATTACAATTATAAAGTTTTAGGGGCCAAGTTTGTGTTTTCAATGCGGAAAGCAAGCTGAATGGTGCAGTTGCTCTTTTTGGCAACCAGTTACAACCCCGATAGTGGACAAATCGCGAGCTCGACTCAATTCACCAGGCAACGTGTCGGGAATGAAAAAAAAACTACAAGTATAAAGTTTTAGGCGTTAAGTTTGTTTTTCAATGCGGAAAGCAAGCTGAATGGTACAGTTGCTCTTTTTGGCAACCAGTTACAACCCCGATAGTAGAAAAATCGCTAGCTCGGCTGAATTCACCAGACAACGTGTCGGGAATGAAAAAAAAATTACAAGTATAAAGTTTTAGGCGCTAAGTTTGTTTTTTCATTGCGGAAAGCAAGCTGAATCGTGCAGTTGCTCTTTTTGGCAACCAGTTACAACCCCGATAGTAGAAAAATCGCTAGCTCGGCTGAATTCACCAGACAACGTGTCGGGAATGAAAAAAAAATTACAAGTATAAAGTTGTAGGCGCTAAGTTTGTTTTTTCAATGCGGAAAGCAAGCTGAATGGTGCAGTTGCTCTTTTTGGCAACCAGTTACAACCCTGATAGTGGACAAATCGCGAACGCGGCTGAATTCACCAGGCAACGTGTCGGGAATGAAAAAAAAACTACAAGTATAAAGTTTTAGACGCCAAGTTTGTTTTTTCAATGCGGAAAACAAAGTGAATGGTACAGTTGCTCTTTTTGGCAACCAGTAACAGCCCCGATAGTAGGAAAATCGCTAGCTCGGCTGAATTCACCAGACAACGTGTCGGGAATGAAAAAAAAATTACAAGTAAAAGTTTTAGGCGCTAAGTTTGTTTTTTCAATGCGGAAAGCAAGCTGAATGGTGCAGTTGCTCTTTTTGGCAACGAGTTACGACCCCGATGGTGCATTAATCATAAGGGCGGCTAAATTCACCTGGCAACGTGTCGGGAATAAAAAATAATAATAATTATCAAGTTTTAGGCACCAACTTTGTTTTTTGAATGCGAAACGAAAATGTAATTGTGCAGTTGCTAATGTTGACAACGAGTTACGACCCCGATGATGTATTAATCGCGAGCGCTACTAAATTCACCTGGCAACGTGTCAGGAATGAAAAAAAAGATAATTGTCAAGTTTTAGGCACCAACTTTGTTTTTTGAATGCGAAACGAAAATTTCACGGTGCAGTTGCTAATTTTGGTAACAAGTTACGACCCCGATGGTGTATTAATCACGAGCGCAGCTAAATTCACCTGGCAACGTGGCGGGAATAAAAAAAATGATAATTATCAAGTTTTAGGCACCAACTTTGTATTTTGGGACGGACAGCAAATTCAATGGTGTGCTTGTTATTTCTTGATCCAGCTTCCGAGTACGCACGGCGATTTTAAATGAATCTGCGCTCCTCCGAGGGGGCAATACATCGTAAAATCCCACTCCTTAGAATATCCTATTTACGGTATAAGAAAATATGGCCGTTTTAACGAATAATCAATAGCTTGTCTATCGGTCCTTTCTCAACGGACGTCGAAAGCAAATATTTCAATTTTATTTCATCTCCGTCTAAATGAAAGAAAAAAAAAGGAAATCGATTCGACCTTCTTCGGTCGAATCCGCATCGGATCGGGGAAAACTTCACCGGTTGAACGGTTGTTTCCCCCTATGTTTGCTCTTCTCTTTTGCGTTTCAAGAAAAAATGAAAAGAACAACTCACCGGTTGGACTCCACGGGCCGGGCTTGCGGTACCAGACCCAGCGGAACCACTGCTGGCCCTCCGACAGCGGCGGCGTTCAGTACGGTCCCTTCCGGCCCCGTGACGGGTTTCGAATTCTCCTCGGGTGTCGGAAGATTCTTGTGATTCCGACGAATCTGAAAAACCACAGCGAAAGCCGTGTCGATGGTAACGAGAAGAACCAGCGGATTCCCGACGATGGTCGAGCCATACGTGGCCTCGCCGACCCTGTCGACGGTCTTCAATACCCTGGCGATATCCTTACTCAGGCCCTCGTCGCAGATCTTGAAGGCGGCGAACTTGAGCTGCCGGGCCTTCTCGATGTGGCCGAGAAGCTACGGAGTCTCTCCAGAATCTCTCCCATTTCCTATGAAATCTCACATTTCATGGGACTGTGCTACTCGAAATACTTTAAGCAATGATGAATTAATAGAAATATGGCAAACCAAGTATGTAACCAACGTGAGTAAAAGGTGAGAGCAAGGTGAGAGCATGAACAGAAATCCAAGTAAACGCGTAAGCACGGTAATCGATGTATCGGCAAAATTTCCGTTGTCTGTCGCTCCGAGACGATGAATTAGCGCAAGCACGACAGTCGAAGTATGCGAAAAATCATTTTCAGTTTCGGCATCGAAACATTGAGTCGATAATTATTACGTAACATTTTATCTGACATCTAAAAGCATTCTGTACCATTTAACATTTCCAACATGTGATGATTGCTTTTCTATTCACTCGGAATGTTGAGTCCGCGCTACACGATGCGAACTTGGCGCGAAGCCAACACTCGCTCGCGCTCGGCTCCACGCGAGGCTGTGACGTCAGAGTCGATGACAAATGACTGGCACCGCGTCGCGCCGAGCCACGATCGAAAACAAAACGCTACCTGCACTCGGGGCTTACGACGCCTCTGCATCTGTGTGAGTCCGACGCACCCCTCACCGATAGGCAAACTTCGCCACAAGAGCGTTTCCACAATTTTGCGAATTGGAAGCTGAAATTTCGCAGGTGCATTCGGGTGGGCACCAGCTACCTTTCCGCAGTCGCTTGTTCATAACTTTTGGGACACCCTGTATATATATATATATATGTGGCGTCTACCACATCGGCAGCGAGCGAGAGCGTTCGAGCCTCGCGCCGAAATAAAAACAAACGCTCGAGAACATTCGAGACGTTTCGATTTCCGTGAGACCGAGTAATTGTAACGGCTCACGGGACAGTCGATCACGGTATCTACGCCCGTAAACACGTGTCGGGTACACCGAAATATCGCTACATCTGTAATACGAGTCCCGGGAATAAAGACACAAATTTCTATATTAGTTTGGAGTTGAGGGAATTCTTCTTTCTCCCACATAATTCCTACATTGGTGACCCCGAATTTCCGAAAGAAAAGTGATTGAACGGGACACGCCGCGGAATAGTGAATTTTCGCGACCGTGTGTCGACTCGCAGTTAATAATTCATTCATTTTTCTCTCTTTCCCGGGTACCATTATCCAGCCACACACCGGTGCGCTTTGCGCGGTGATTTTCGTTTTTCGAGCTAGTGCACTGCTGAGCACCCATGGACGTTGTGCTGCGCTAGTAGAGAGACAAAGACACTTTGGAAGCCGTTGCTCAGTGCATTGTCTTGTTTTTGACTTGCCGGTTAGTGTAGCATCTGTCACTCCAGATGGCTACTATCGACGAAACGGGTGACGAGTGGAAAAACGCGGTCTGTGATATGACAGTGGTGTATGACGTCAAGGCACCGCCGTTCAGCGCGGAGCGACCAGCGCTGTGGTTCGCACAACTCGAATCGCAGTTCCGCAACCGAAAAATCGTCACGGAACTGGACAAATTCCACTACACGATCCCGTTAATCGACACGCGCTCTGCAGCGGAGGTGGAAGACATCATCACGAATCCACCACTCCAGGTACCGTTTCAAAAATTGAAGGAAATCCAAGGCAGCGAAGCTTTTGCAACTGCTCGACGAGGAGAGCCTCGGGGACCGCAAACCGTCGCAACACCTGCGTCACCTGCGAAGTCTCGTCCCCGATATCGACGATGACGTCCTCAAGGCGCGTTGGCTGTCGCATCTCCCGGAACAAATTCGAGCGGGCCTGGTAATTCAAAAAGGAGCAACGATCGACCAACTGTCGGAAGCCGCCGATGCTCTCAACGAAGTTTTGAGACCAAGTAGCGTTGCTACTGTCACGGACTTTCAAGGTCAAATCGCGGCGCTCACCAAGCAAGTACCACAGCTCGCTGAGATTGTTGGTAAACAGGCGAAAGACAGCCGACGATCTCGCAGTCGCTCGAGAAGCAAATCGCGCGACAATAAGCTTCATAAATCCGGAATATGCTGGTATCATCACAAATTCGGGAAAGACGCGAAGAAGTGTTTATCTGGTTGTAAGTTTCAGGGAAACGCGCCCGAGAGTCAGTAGAGGCGGTAACGGACTCTCCCGATTCAGCCCGCCTATTTGTTGTGGACAAAACGTCGGGAGTCGAATTCCTGATCGACACGGGTTCGCAGGTCACTGTTTACCCGAAGCGAGACCTGTCTTCGCGCGCGCTCGACTACGTGTTGTACGCAGCGAATAATACGCCTATCAACACTTACGGCGACACACACATTAAACTGGACGTTTAATGTGTGTGAAACGTAAAACGTTTCGTCGTAGCAGATGTCTCGCATCCAATAATCGGAGCCGATTTCCTCAAGCATTTCGGCTTACTTGTTGACGTCAAGAACGCGTGTGTTATTGACGGGGTAACTGGCTTAACAACCACCGGGAAGATGCTGAAGATTCCTGCAGTAGCATCGCTGCAAGCACTCCAGAGCAACATTGATTCACCGTTCTGGGAGTTACTCTCGAATTTTCCCGAAATTACTAAACTTAATGGAGTTTTCCTGGAACCCAAACATTCCACCGTGCACCACATCAACACGACCGAAGGACCGCCGGTTTGGAGCAAGGCTCGCAGATTGGCAGCTGACAAATTGAAGGTCGCGCGGGAAGTTTTTGAAAAGATGATTGACCTTGGGATTGCTCGTCGCTCCAACGGATCTTGGTTGTCGCCGCTCCATTTAGCACCCAAGGGAGAAGACGATTGGCGACCTTGCGGCGATTATCGGCGATTAAACGACCGCACAATCCCCGACAGATACCCAGTTCGTTATCTGGACGATTTTGCTGCGAATCTTCGCGGTAAAACAATATTTTCGACAATCGATTTGGTAAGAGCTTTTCACCAAATCCCGGTAGCACCCGAAGACATCGAAAAAACTGCGATAATCACGCCGTTCGGATTATTTGAATTCCCGGTGATGACGTTCGGACTTCGGAATGCGGCGCAAACATTTCAGCGCTTCATTGATGAAGTCACTCGCGATCTTCCCTTTGTTTTTCCGTACATCGATGACATCCTGGTGATTTCAGAAAACGAGAACCAACATCGTGAGCACCTGACCGCACTTTTCCAACGATTGAAGGAGAGTGGACTGGTAATTAATTCCACCAAGTGTCGGTTGGGAGAAGCCGAGGTGGAATTCCTCGGACACGCGATCTCAGCCGAAGGGATTAGGCCACCGAGGAAGCGAGTCGAGGCGATCGTGAATTTCCCGCGGCCGGAAAATATCAAGAAACTTCGTGGATATATCGGCACAATCAATTTCTATAGGAAGTTCATCAAAGGTTGTGCGCAGATCCTCGCGCCGTTGAATCAACTGCTCGTAGGACCAGTAATACGGAACACATCGCCAGTCGTCTGGACCCCCGAGCTGGAAGAAGCCTTTGAAAACAGCAAGCAAGCCTTGGCAGACGTTGCGCTTCTGGCTCACCCCGATGTGAACGCTGAGTGGTCCATTTTCACGGACGCGTCCGAACATGCGATCGGAGCTGTTCTTCAACAACGAAGCGGGACTTCCTGGGAACCTTTGGCATTTTTCAGTCGGAAACTGGCACCGAACGTACAGAAACTCTCTACGTACGACCGAGAACTTCACGCAATTTACGAAGCCGTCCGACATTTCAAGCACATCTTTGAAAATCGTCACGTCAGCATCCACACGGATCACAAGCCTCTCATTCACGCCTTCAAACAGCGGCCTGAGAGAGCCTCGCCGTGGCAGTTTCGACGTCTCGACTTCATTGGACAGTTCACCTCGGAGATCAAGCACGTTGCTGGGACCGACAACATCGTGGCCGACACCTTGTCAAGACTCGACGCCATTGCACAAGCAGTTTCCATCCGGGAACTTGCGCAAGGCCAATCTGGTGATCGGGAGCTCGAGGAATTACGCCAGAATACTGCTTCTGGGCTTCAACTGAAGAGAATACGATACCAGGATCTGGACATTTCACTGTTTTGTGACGTTTCGTCAGGCTCAGTACGTCCATTTGTCCCAGAACAATACAGGAGACAGATTTTCGAGTCTCTCCATTCCCTCGCACATCCCGGACAACGAGCGTCGCTGAGGTTAGTCGCTGAACGCTACGTCTGGCCGTCGATGAACAAGAATTGCCGCGACTGGGCGAAGTCGTGCGTGGAATGTCAGCGAAACAAAGTAACCAGACACAATATCTCTCGGGTGGCGAATTTCGAGCTGCCGACGCAACGATTTCAGCACATACACATTGACCTGGTGACCTTGCCTCCATCGAGAGGATTTCGCCAGTGTCTCACCATTATCGACCGTTTTACTCGATTTCCTGAGGCGATCCCACTTGAAAATGCGAGTACCGAGACAGTAGCTCGAGCGCTGTTACTCAACTGGATTGCACGCTACGGTGTCCCGGTAAGAATGACGTCTGATGAGGGTGGCCAGTTTGAATCCGATTTGTTTCAGAAGCTAAACCAACTACTGGGAACGAAGCACTTACGGACGACGCCCTATCATCCTCAAGCAAACGGCCTCGTCGAGAGATTGCACCGACAACTGAAGGCAGCACTCTTATGCCACCAAGGAACGTGGTATGAAGCGTTGCCGCCAGTGCTAATGGGCCTCAGAGCTGCTTGGAAGGAGGACATCGGGACAACGCCGGCCGAGTTAGTCTACGGGGAGTCAATTCGTCTTCCCGGGGAATTTCTGAAACCATCATCAACAGAAGTCCGGGCTCCCGAGCTCGTAAAAACGCTACGACAACACTCTCGAGATTTGGCGCCAGAGAATACTTCACGACACGGAGCTCATCCCGTGTTCGTCTTCAAAGATTTGAATACAACGACACACATGTTCGTCAAAAAAGGTCAAATCGGGCCGTCATTTTCGGCACCTTACGAAGGGCCATTCGAGGTGATCCGACGGAACGAGAAATATTTTACAGTTGCGCTCGGGAGAGGACCTACGGCCGTGTCAGTCGACCGACTGAAACCGGCCTATCTCGTGCGAGAGGATCCAGTATCTCAGCAGCCTCCCGTTTCGACGCAACCAGCAGCAGTTCCCGGACCGAGTACGAGCACAGCGAACGCGACAGCAGCGAAGAAAAAGCGCGTGCGTTTCAAAATTTAATACGTGCGCCCAGAAGTTTTTTTCGGCGATCCGCCGCAACAATTTTTTTTACCTTTTCTCCAGAGAACAACGTTTTTTTTTTCCTTGTAAATATGTATTATACTTGTAAATACTCTCGATTTTTAACACCTTGTCCCTGCGGACCAACTCTCCAAAAAGGGGAGACATGTGGCGTCTACCACATCGGCAGCGAGCGAGAGCGTTCGAGCCTCGCGCCGAAATAAAAACAAACGCTCGAGAACATTCGAGACGTTTCGATTTTCGTGAGACCGAGTAATTGTAACGGCTCACGGTATCTACGCCCGTAAACACGTGCCGGGCACACCGAAATATCGCTACATCTGTAATACGCGTCCCGGGAATAAAGACACAAATTTCTATATTAGTTTGGAGTTGAGGGAATTCTTCTTTCTCCCACATAATTCCTACATATATACATACGAACTTGTAATATTAAGTTTTAAATTAGTTTTATATTGTTATAGATGTTAAATATTATGTGTATGAGTTTGCGTAAGCGTGTGAACCTGTGAAATTGTATTTTTATATATATATTAGATGTGTATGGGTTTGTGTTTGTGAGCGTATGAATCGACTATTTTGCCACAAGATGTTGTGGGAAAAGAGAAAAAAAAATGAAATAAATATATACATGTTTTTACCTACAATAAATGTTATTTACTTGTACCTCCTGCTCCTCCTTCTCCTCCTCTCTCCTCCATCTCATCTGCCACAATGATTTTAAATTTTTTAAAAATTAAAAATATTTCACGTTTCCACAAAAATTACTTTCCCTCCCAGCGTTAACTTTTAATGTTCGGAGCGCCAGCGTCCGCGCTACAGCGAAGTCAGCAGCGTCGATGGGGCTTGTGAACGAGAGCGCGCGCGCGCGCGAGAGAGAGAGTGAGGTAAGTATCTGATGCTGCTGCTGCCGCTGCTGCTGCCGCTGCTGCTGCCGCTGCTGCTGCCGCTGCTGCTGCCGCTGCTGCCGCTGCTGCTGCCGCTGCTGCCGCTGCTGCCGCTGCTGCTGCCGCCGCTGCTGCCGCTGCTGCTGCCGCTGCTGCTGCCGCTGCTGCTGCCGCTGCTGCTGCCGCTGCTGCTGCCGCTGGCGCTGCTGCCGCTGCTGCCGCTGCTGCCGCTGGCGCTGCTGCCGCTGCTGCCGCTGCCGCTGCTGCTGCTGCTGCTGCTGCTGCCGCTGCTGCCGCTGCCGCTGCTGCTGCTGCTGCTGCTGCTGCCGCTGCTGCTACTGCCGCGGCGCTGCTGCTGCCGCTGCCGCTGCTGCTGCTGCCGCCGTTGCTGCTGCTGCTGCTGCCGCTGCTGCCGCCGCTGCTGCTGCTGCTGCTGCTGCCGCTGCTGCTGCTGCAGCTGCCACCGACCCCGATCCTCAAGAGATACCTGTGGCGAGTTCGACACCGTTTAGGGCGGCGAGGAGGAGGCAGAAACCTGTGACACCAACAGATCGACGAATCGCCGGTGGTGCAAAACGTATTTTCGAAACTTCTATCACGGGGAAAGGAACACGATCTCGCCCCGGATTTGATTATTGGCTTCGAGCGTAAATACACGCGCGCGCGCTCGTGGACAATATAAAATTCGAAAACGCATATTACGATCCCGTGCATCCTGCGAGTTACTCTGGTGCACGACGTCTTATAAATATAAAAAAATAAACCAATCAATGTTTATGACTGGTTGAGACAACAAGACGCTTATACACTACATAAACCCGTGAGACGACAATTCCCACGACATCACTATAATGTCGACAATATAGACGATGTTTGGGAAGCCGATCTCGTGGATGTGCGACCGATAAAAAACTATAACGATAATGTCGCCTACCTACTCACAGTCATTGATGTGCTAAGCAAATTTGCATTTGCTTTGAACCGCTACCGGATAAAACTGCGCGCTCTGTCACCAAGGCATTTAAACGAATTTTCGAACGCAGCGAGGGTCGCTTACCCGTAAACCTGCTGACCGACAAAGGCAAAGAATTTGTCGGCAAAGAATTACAGGCTTTTCTACAAAAAGCTGAAATTCGTTTTCGAGTTACACGTAATCCCGATATAAAAGCCGCAATTGTCGAACGCTTTAATCGCACACTGAAAGAACGAATGTGGCGCTATTTCACACATCGAAATACACGACGATACATCGATGTATTACAAAAATTTACTTATGCCTATAATCACGCAAGACACTCGTCAATTAAGATGCAACCGGCTGCTGTGCCTCTACACAATGCCAATGTCGCACTGGAGAATATGACAAACGTGGCGGTGAAGCAACGAGAAAAAAGACGTCACACTAAGGTTAAATACAACCGCGGCAATTACATGAGGATTAGTCGAACAAAAGGCACCTTCGAGAAGGGTTACGAGCGAAATTGGAGTGAAGAAATTTTTCAAATCGACAAAGTCACGACCCGTCAAGGAATACACATTCACGAACTACGAGATCTCGAGGGAGAATTAATCGATGGATTCTTCTACACCGAGGAAATAACACCTGTCCACGAGAAACGCCTGACTGCAGATCAAGAATTAAAATCGATCGTATCTTACGGACCAAAGGACGAGGCGCGAAGAAACAACTTTTCGTCAACTGGGTTGGCTACCCCTCGAAATTTAACTCTTGGATACCCGCGGCTACCGCCTACACCCTCGACACCTGACAAACGCCGGCGCGTGCGCTCGAGACCACCCGTCGTCCTCGTCGTCGTCGTCGTCGTCGTCGGCCGTAACCGTCATTATGTACAACGACGAAAACTTTTATCTCGTATTACCGAGTAATAGCAGTATGCACTATTATCCGGATAACGCGACAACGCATTTTATTACACAACTTTCACGTGAAGTACTGCTGAACGGTCAGTGGACCATGGGTTTATCGAAAATACATATGCCCTGCACAATAACGCACTTACAGCAAGAAGACACGATGATGCAATGGAGACCGTGCGATAACAACTTAGAATTTAAAAATGTTAACATACCGTATGGTGTTTACAAAAATCACGAATATCTTATGGCCCGGATGAACAATATGCCGGGCCTACGTGAGGCCGGTATACAAATAGTCAACGCTGAAAATGGAAGTGGTTACGTGGCTATTGCGAGTGACGCGTGGGCGGTAAAGTGTGGCAATGAAATTGTATCGCCAAACAATGTATTACGCGTTAGCGAGAAGGTCCAGCGTATACTAGGATTCACTGAAAACATCGGTACTAAAGAGTGGAAGTCGGGCGAGTCTTCATACCTGCGATTCAAGCGCGGACGCCAACACGTGGCACAAACACCCGCGTACATCTCTCGCGCTCTACCTGAACAGCTCTTTGTCTACACGGATCTCTGTATACTCTGTACAGTGGGCGATACTCAGGCCGCTCTATTACGTATAGTCAATTTGAATACAATACGCTACGCATATGGTTCGACATAAGTGAAATGTTTTTCACCGCCAAATTATGTACTATTATTAAGCCACTGCTTTCGCACAGTCGAAATCGATATAAGGGATCATCTGGGCAAACCAATACCATTCGAGTACGGGACGCTAACCGTAACGCTTCACTTTAAGCGAATCGCGTAAACTCGCGCTCGCGAGCGCTCCTCAGAGCCGTCGCTGCCATGGTGGCCCATTACACGGCATATCACAATAACCAAGTTGGAGGTGGCAGTCGTATAGGCAACGTCTTTGTCGGCGCACCGTATCAACGAGGGCGCGGCATCGGCAGATTCCTCGGTGGACTCTTTAGGAGCGTACTCCCGCTACTGACACGAGGCGCTAAAGCCATCGGAAAAGAGGCTCTACGCACGGGACTATACGTCATCGAGGATGTGAGTGGCAAACATATACCGTTCAAGGAGTCGTTCAAACGGCGCGCTGCAGAATCGGGAGAAAATTTAGCCCGAAAAGCCAACGAAAAAATCTTTCTACTCATGAACGGCGCGAGGTATAATAATACATTCGCGACGCGGACGATGCAGTCGTTAACGGGTCGTGCACGCGCGCGTATCTCGACGAGAAAGTGTGCGACGAAAAGGAAAAGCGGTGCATCATCAACGGCGGCCGCGAAAAAGAAGAGGCGAACGAAGAAAAAGAGCAGCAGCAGCAGCAGCAGTCGCAAAACGGCGAGGGGAAGAGTGACGAAGAAACGCGGGCGAGGCGGGAGTACTAAAAAAAGGAAAAGACCCAGCGATATCTTCGATTAAACATGTCTTTTCTACACTCACACTCGTGTGAATGTATGAAGACGGAGCTCGACTTATTCACCATACCACCGACACAAACGTCCATCGAGTCGTCGCAATATGTCCACTATAAACCCGTCTCTTCGCTCTCGGACGACGGGCCCATCGAGTTCGTTATACCTGCCCACGGTGAGGAATACCTTGACCTAGCCCACACAATGCTCTGTGTAAAACTCAAAGTTTTAGCAAACGCTGACTCACCCTACAAAGTAGTACCTGTTAATAACTTTTTACACAGCCTCTACAATCAGGTCGACGTGTTTTTCAATTAAAAACTCGTTGCACCGCCCAATAATGCTTACGCATACAGGGCTTATATTGAGACATTGTTGAATTACGGGCCTGCGGCTAAACAACCGCATCTCACGACCGCCCTGTGGTTCGCCGACGACGCAGGTGGCTTTCACTCACTGCCGGGCACGAAAATCAATAATGGCTAAGAGCTAAGGGCGAAGTATATTAAAGGCGGTAAACCCCTCGATATGATTGGGCGTTTACACTGAAACGTTTTTAATCGGGTTAAATTTCTACTAAACGGCGTGGAAGTGCGTCTACGACTCGTACGCTCGAAATACGATTTTTGTCTTATGGAAGCACCAGTACAGGGAATTATGCACAAAGATAGAATAGGCGATGTGACACAGATGGTGCGTCGAGTGAAAGTTAATCCTGGTGTGCTTATCGCACACGCAAAAACACTGGCCAAGACAACCGCAAAGTACCCTATAACGCGAGTGGAGGTTAAGTCATTCACCATGCATAGCGGAATTATCGATGATACACTGGATAATGCGATACTCGGACAACTGCCGAAACGAATCATTCTCGGCTTTGTCTACAATAAAGCATTCAATGGCGACAAGACACTCAACCCCTTCAATTTCCAAAACACCTCGATAAATTATCTATCGCTCTACGTGGACGGCCAGCAGATACCGGGAAAACCACTTCAACCGGAGTTTGGCGGTAACGACACATGGGTTCAGAGCTACCACACCCTCTTCTCCGGCACGGGAATACATTTTCAAAACGAAGGATTGGACATTGATCGCGAAGCATACGCTAGAGGCTATTGTCTCTTTGCCTTTGACTTAACACCCGATTTATCGGCAAACTGCTTCACGCACTGGAATCTCGTGAGACACGGCAGCGTACGAATTGAAGTACGCTTCGCTAAGCCCCTCAACTCAACGTTAAACTGCATCGTTTACGCCGAATACGACAACGTCATTGAAATTGATTCAGCCCGTCAAGTCAACACCGATTTTATTGCCTGAGCACCGGAAAAGGTAGAAATCTCGTCCCTACATCGTCACAGCCGGCGCAGCCGTCGCCGCAGCCGTCGCCGCAGCCGCCGACGCCGCCGCCGCTGTCAAGATGTTACGGAGAGGGCGAAACCGACTCTTCTCATGAATGGTATCTAAGAGCCTCTACGCGCGTATGCTCGACAACAGTTCATCGCTACTTCTCATCATGGACGCTATAGTGGATATTCAGGCCCTTTACGGAAAACAAGGCGAGTTCCTGCCTAAAGAGATTGCCGTGACAACACTACAAGGCGATAATATCGGCCACTGGGTCGTTGAAGCACCATACGGCTTTGGTGATTTACCAAAAGCAATACGAGGCAGCAATAATCAACTGACGTGCTACCATCATGGACTCGAATGGGTCGACGGTGATACGCCATTGTGGAAAGTTTACGTTAACCTGAGAGCCATGTGTCGCTACGCCATACGCATATACACGCGCGGAGCACAAAAAGCCGAAATTCTACAAGATATACTTCGAGGAGACATTGTCAACCTGGAGAATTTCGAGAGACCGAGTTCAATGCCCCCGTACGACACATGGTGCATTTATCACGGCGTCGCACGGGAGGATAACGTGAGATGTGCGTTAAATAACGTGGGAAAATTAAAACGTTTTCTTCACACACAGCTTGTCGATACGGCCAATCCAATTTATTCCGAGCCACTTGGATCGGTGCCCCGGAAGAGCCGACCAGATGACACAGAAAAAAAGCCGTCCGCATCACGATGCCCACCGAGTCGGAGATTGCCGCTGCAACAGTGTCACGCCAAGCACCTGTGACGCCTCGGTTCCCGCGGACGACGAAATAGTCGCCCTTTTCCGCATGACGACTCTACGCTTAGCCCCACCACCACCACCACCACCGCCGAAACGAGAGGCAACACCGACCGCCACACGTGGTGGTGGTGGACACCATCATCATCATCATCATCATCATCATCATCACCAGCATCAACGCCGACGCCGTTCCCACCAGGGACCCGAGAGCGTATATAATGAACAGTCTGGAGGTACTGAAAGCACTACAACACATTCCGGCACAGACGAAAGGAGTGTTTCCCGCCGATCGTATCCCGAGTCGCTGGTCTAGACCCGCTGCAATCGTCGCCAATACCGACGATCATACCAAACCGGGGACGCACTGGGTTGCCGTGTACGTTGACAACGATGGCCGAGGTATCTTCTTCGACAGCTACGGGCTACCCCCTCTCGTTAACAAACACCATAACCGTATACGTCGAAACACCACAACCTACGAGTGGAATACAAGAACTCTACAATCAATCAAGTCTCGAGTGTGTGGAGAGTACTGTGTTATGTTTATTGTCTACGTCTATTTTCGGCAGATAAGCTGAAAAATGATAATATTGTACGACGCTACTACAAAAATCTGAAACATGTAAAACGCGAAAAACGTTATCCGAGAAAAAGACGATCCAATGTGCTTGAAGGGGCTGGCAATATGTGTAATACAGCGTGTATACAAACCTGTACAGCCCGTTTCGGGTGCCATCTGTAAACACCCGAATAAAAATGAAAAAAATTTACGTGTCGTGACTTATCAAAAATACCAGCACCGGCGCCACCATCCTTCTCTTCCTCCTCCTCCCCCGCACAACATCTCCGGCTCCGGTTTAAAAGCAGCCACACATCGGGCTATTAAACACACTTTCGAAAGAACTGTAGTAGCTGTAACACTGCAACAACATGATGGAAGTCATCAGTGGTATACTCGTCATCTATTGCGGCGAAGATCCATGGGAACACAAGAGAGAGGAACTCGCATATGTGCATAAACCACTGCTGATACAACACTGGGGCAACTATATCCCTATTCTCTGGGATAAACTACCAACACATATTCAACTGGACCCCGAGGTTGCATCGTATCAACTCTGCATAGATCACACGGATTTGCCAGATCTATACATGCAAATCGATGGCAATCTTCCGACCAAGACGGAATGCAAGACCTGCATACAACAAGCTGCTGAGCAACCATCCACAGAGGCCGGTGTACCACGGCCCAAACCACGTCTGAGCATTCCAAAAATCTACCACTCAACGGCCGTCTGAACACTTGTAATATTTTGACAAACGCACGCACAAACTATATCATGTCTTTAAAATAAATTTATTTTTCGAGAAAATTCGACTTTTTCATTTCACGACTTACCGACTGGAAATATTAACCATCAGCCCCCAGCAGGTAAACTTACCATCGAAAATCGCGAATTACCGATCATAGGCTAAAAATCTATGATACCGACGGCTGCTGCTGCACGATCGCGCTCGATTTTATCTCGAAAATCTGACGCGGTGGACAAAATCTCAACCGGCCAATCAGCGTGCGGGGAAATCATCTCCACGGGCTTAACAGCCAACCAGCGCTCGGAGACTAAAGACCCACGCCAAACGCCCCCACTCACCGCCAAGACGCGCGGGCTCGCGCGCACGGTCGCGACACAGAGAAAATTCAACCGAAGGAGCGAGGGGTGGCGGAGGAGAGGGGATGCCAGAGCTCAGGGAGTGTAGGCCCACGAGAACCGCTCCCCCACTCTCACCACCGCGCTCGAGCAAGACGACACAGGGAAAATTCGAAGGAGTGGCGTGGGGCGGAAGAGAGGGGACCTAGCAACCAACCCACGCTCGGGGAATTATGCTAATCAGTCCCACCACAGCTCAAACATTACAGGGAAAATTTTCCCGAAGGAGTAGGAGAGGAGAGGGGGTTTTTTCCGACCAATCAGAGCTCGGGGAATTATGCAAATTAATCCCACACCTCTCAAACATTACAGGGAAAATTTTCCCGAAGGAGTGGGGGAGGAGAGGGGATTTTTTTAGACCAATCACAGCTCGGGGAATTTACCCCCACTCTTCCCCCCTCCACCTGTCTAGCACTGGCGCCAAGCCTCTTGACAGGGGTCGGAGGGGAGGGGGAAGTTTCGTCTCCCTATACCTGTACCTTACTACTCCCGTCCCTTCCCTCACCGCTCTTTTTATAATGAAGTTTTTCTCCTTTCCTCTCTTTCCTTCACCTCCATCTTTCACTCCATCTCCTCTAATCTCCTTTCCACCTGCTTTGACCCCCCTTCCGCCCTTTCTTCGGCCCCCCTATCTGCCTCCCTTATCTCTATTCTCCGTATTTTTTCCTCCAGTTCCTTCGTCTTCTCCTCCTGTCATTTTGCCTCTTCCATTTTCGGCCTCCACCTTCGTCAATCTTTATTCTAACTCCTTCCTCTCCTTCACCCATCTCTGTTCTCCCTTCCGTATTTCCTCCCTTAGTCTTCCTATCTCCTCCCTTGCCGCCCCCTGCCTTATCACTTCTTGTATATCCTCTCTTATTTCTTTTCTCATCTCTCTTATCATTTCCATTATCGATTCCCCTTCCCCTTATCTCTGCTATGGCGACCTCTGCATCAACTTGCTTTTTTGGAACGCACTCTCCTCCTCCTCTTTTTCCGCCCTGTCAATTTCCTCCATCTGTTCCCTCTTTCTCTTGAACATCTCCCCGACTCCGATGTCCCCGGTGCTCGCGCTTCTCTCCCTCGTCAGCCTCTCCGCGTTCGGTGGTCTCCCCCTCTTTTCAGCCTTTTCCCCCAAACTTACCTCCATTCTGGAAAAAAGTTGCGAAGTAGAACTTTGCACACTGCTTTCTCCTTAATTCCCCTTTTTCACAAAGCCACCTCTATGAAGAAGCTTATTTATTAACTTTGGCTTCCTCATAGAGGAAGCTTTGTGAAAAAGGGGAATTAATGAGGAAGCAGTGTGCAAAGTTCTACTTTGCAACTTTTTTTTGAATTTGATCAAAAGAAAACTCCGTTACAAACACCGTTACATCTAATTTTGATTAGATACAAAGTTTTGACTTACTTTAATAACTTTTCCATAAGTTACAGCGAAAATCTTAATTTTTTCAAAAATTCATAACAGCATAAAATCCGAACGACTTTACCGATGTTCGACGAGTGAATGCACTCGTCGAACATTTTATTTACATTCACGGCGCACCGAAGAAAATTCTCACCGACGGAGGTCGCAACTTCATCAGCCAGACGTTCAAACACATGGAAAAACTCTTTAAGATTTCGCATATGACGACGACCACGTTCCACCCTCAGAGCAACGGAAGTTTAGAGAGAGCCGACGGACCAATTAAGGAACAAATTAAGGCACTCATTCACGATCATCGCGAGGACTGGGATAAGAAGCTAAAATTCGTTTCAATGGCATACAACACGGCGAAACAAGAAGGCATAGGACTTACACCGTTTGAGATGCAGTTCGGACGGAAACCGAATATCCCGAACAGCATCCACATCCACCGAACAAACGCGACGATCGACGAATACTTCGAGGGACTTCGCGCGGATCACGAACGAATTTTGAAGAAAGGACGCGATCATCTGGTTGCAGCAAAAGAACGTTACAAGAACAACCAAGACGCTCACATCCACCGACCTGCTCCGATCTTCAATAAGGGCGACGAAGTTCTCGTGGCTCAGGAATGAGATAAATCTCCACTTGCTCCGAAGTGGGAAGGTCCCGCGATAATTCTCGAACGAACGTCCGACGTCAATTATGAAATATTACTGAGAAATCGAAAGAAATTAATTCACGTAAATAAGCTTAAGCCATATTTCAGAAATTAATTGTATTTATGTTTAGGGACAAGATGTTGGCTTTTTACTCTTGCTTACATCTAGCTGCCTGGACAACGAAGTAATCGAGGTGGAGCCAATCTTGGGACCGATCTACCTGGAACACCTTGGAGACGTGGTGATGTTCCATAAAACCTGGACCGTCGTCAACTACGTCGACCTCACCGAGATCAACGTGCAGCGAGATTAATTATTCGACATCGCCACCAAATTGTCAATCGTTTGTAACGCTACAAAACGTAGATCAAGATGTATTGAGTCCATAACAATAGAGACTGTACGAAATAGATTACTCCGAATCGAAGACCGTAGAGTTCGACTTATGAACATTATAAATTACACTCCACGCGTCAAAAGAGGTGTGTTCAATTTCATTGGCGACATAAGTAAAATTTTACTTGGTACTCTTGGAAATTCTGATGCGGAATATTATAATGCTGAAATCGATAGAATTCATGATGATAACACAAAACTAAGTGCTTTGATCCGAAACCAGACCACTATTGTTAAAGCTGTAATATCGACGTTCGGTGATGCAATAGAAACTTTGCGAAACGAATCGAAACACTTACATAACGCAATATACAGCATTGGTTACCAAGCTGCAAACAACACTCGCAATCTCATTATCAGCTCACAAGTAGCCCTTCTAGTGACCCTTATTGACGAATATAGCGAAAACTTGAATAATGTGTTAAATGCCGTAAATGACGGAAAGCAAGGAATTGTACATCCGCAAATTCTCAGTCCGACGGATTTGATTATAGCTCTTCGCACTATTCGAGAAAAAAACTATTTCCAGCGACACACCGCCGGTCCCGTTAGAAGAATCTGCTTTCGCTGCGATAATAGAGATTAGCGAAATAAGTGTTGATTGTTAATAACCGATTTGCGTACGTCAGCAAAGTTCCGGTAGTCGAAAATAACGTACTACATGCGTACCGCCTTATACCCATACTCCAACAAAAATCCTCTGGAAATTCCTTTTATTACTTAAACCCACCCGACTCAATTGTTATTGTCAACAACATGAAAACATTGTTCACGCCTAGTAATGAAAATGATCGGTCCCGCTGTAAAACGCTAGGCCCTAAATTACTTTGTAAGAGACAAAACCCCGACTACACGATCAGCAACCCCAGCAGTTGTGAAGCCGTCATATTGCAACGCCCCGCCGATATATCTGATTCACAGTGTCAAGTACTGTTCATTAACTTGGTAAAATCCACCGACAGCAGTGGGCGTGCGGTCGGTGCATGACTTCGGCGATCTCCCATGTTAAGCAGCTCGACTCACGGTCGCTACTTGGATGGGCGACCGCTTAGCCATGCACTGATTTGCACGTCAACTGTTGAGCGGGAGGCAGTTTTTCTGAGTTTCTGATGTAATCTCATGCAACAGACACTCAGAAAAATATAGCCGCCTGTATCGGCACAGGTTTTCCGCAGTTTCCCTGTGCCCTCGTGCAAATGCGATACAGTAGAGCATTAGGAAAGAGTGGCTGCGGGTAACACTCTGGGGGGAACTCAATAAATGACACGGAGGGGAATACAAGGAATGAAAGGGGATCAAGGGGAGTGGGGAGAAAAGACGTAAAAACCTGAAGAAGGTATACGTAGAAATCAAATAAAAAAAAAGCTGACAACTAGATCGTTGTCATAATGCTTTCTCTCCGCCTATAATCACAGTCTACCCCGCTCAGTTTGTAGGGTAGACAACATTTTTAATTTTTGGCTTCCTCAAGAAGCTTTGTTTTGTTTCAAGAACGATCAACATTCTTTCGAAAAATTCAAAATGCCATAAAATCACGCCCTCTGCACGGATCAACTCCAAATTTATACACAAACTTAGTCTGGTGATAATATACTGTTACCGCGACCCGGGTTACGAGCCATACCCGGGGGGTTCCAAAATCCCACCCTCAGCTGGCTTCTATTCTTAAAAATTATCCGGGGCGCCAGCCACGCGCAAAGCGTGACCCAGCTGGGAAAAGATGTTAAACGGAAAAGGTGGGAGGGGGTGTTGGCCGGCTAGCTGCAGCCACCACACGGGTAGAGGGGCGGTTCGGGGGACCTTGGACGATGCTTCGGATACGGCTCGATTTACCGAATAAAAAAACAAAACAAAAATTGAGGTCATCCAACAAAAACTTTAATTTATCCGCGCGATTTTACAAGCATTTACCCTACTAAAATCGGGAAGCGGTTACTCAGTTCGCCGCCTCCGATTTCCTAAACGCGTCGGTTCACCAAAAATAATTACAATAAAAAAACAAGTTACTCGCGACCGCGAACTACAAGATAACCGGGAATAAATCCCGCGCTGTGGAGACCCTACTAGCAGTCGCACGCCGCGACCGGCCAAGCGCACGCAAGACGACAATAATAAAAAAAAACAAATACGCCACCCAACAAAACATACGCAACTAAAACTAACGCACGCACCGGGGAAATGGCCCATCGAAAATCGACGAGCGAGCACGCGGGACCGATCACCGGTCGTATCACAAGGCGGGTCGGCTGAAGGCCACCCGCGAACTTTCCAACGTACCGGAGAGCGGTCACGCGCACGTTATTTCCCGGGGATTGTGTTGGCCACGGCGTTCCTAAACCAAAACGGTGGTTCCCGGCGACGTCGGGAACCGATCGCGCCTGGACCGAGGGCACCCTTCACCGCGATCTCGGAGGTTGGCCTCCCGCACGAGTCCACGAACAACGGGAAGCATATACCGTCCGCACTCCGGGAGGACACCAACACGGCTGTGGAACGATCGCAAAAAACGGACGCACGAGCTCACCCGGACACTTGTCACCAAAAAACCCACCGGAGGGATCCTACCTTTCTCCGCGTATCTCGAAATTCCTCAAAGGCCGAGAATGCGCCGCCTTTGTTCCCCGCGACAGCAGCCACCAACCTCACGCGACACCGCGCCAACGAACAATGACGAGAAGGCGTTACGATTACGCGCTTCTCTTCCACCGGTCCTTTCTCCCACTTTCCCTCAAACTGCCGAAATCGGCAGGGCGCGGACAGGTAATTGGCCCGCCCCCCCCCCCCCCCCCCCCGTGGACTATCGTTTCGCGCGACGCGCGGACGGCAAGACGCGACCAACGGATTTGAATGTCCCAGGAACGCGCTCGCCCGCTCTTCGATATGACAATTGCGAACGATACAATTTCCGTTACGGCCGGCGAAGGGCAACGGACCGGGAAATCGAATAATTCCGACGGCTCTAACATCTGCGTGACGGGTATTATTTTCGGCTGAAACGAGTACGGCGCGAAACAGGCGGAAAAATCGAGACGGGGAAAACAGAGTCATCGACGCGAGAAACATTAACGAAAATCATAGCGCTCGGTCGCTATGCACGCCGAGGCACTCCGATACGCGCGATGACGAGTCGATGTTCGCTCGCCCGCTGTTGTCGCTGTGTCTCTCTCTTCGTCGCGGCGACATCGTCCGTCTCTCTCGTGCGTGTGCTCTGCCTCACTGGCTCCCTGGAAGCGAGAATTCGGCAAGCGGAGACGGAATTATTCGGCAACGTCGCGCTCTCTGCAGGATCTCGGGCTCGGCGACGAATTACATAAAAAAACAAAAATAGAAGACTAATTAGTCGTCTTCGCGTTATAAAATTAGGAGAGTGCCCCACGGAATCGCTCTAAAAAAAGGTGGAGCAAGGCTGGCGGCCACAGCGCCGAAAACAAAGCGGCTATCCGAGCCTGTTTGTAACGCTCATCAAAAATGGGCGTTACAATACTTGTAAACTAAATTTCAACTCGATATCTCAGAAATTACGAAAATAGGAGTAAAATCGAGTTTATTTCAAAAAAATTGAAACTGCCATAAAATTTCACAATTCATCTATTTAACGGTGAGTCCCCTCGCCTCTCACAATTCATCTAAAATCTGGGTTGTTTTTTAACAGTGACTCCCCTCGCCTCTCACAATTCATCTGAAATCTGTGGTGTTTTTTAATAGTGAGTCCCCTCGCCTCTCATAATTCATCAAACAATACAACCAGTTCGCAATTCCAAATAACTTTTAGCATAACCTGATGAAAAAAATCAAGGGTGTTTGTTTAGAGTGAGTTCCAATAATTTTTTGTTGACAGAAAGTTGCAAGCCTGGGGTGATTTTTTCATTTTTCCTGCATAGTTAACGATGCTGAGATGCATTCTTACTTGGCTGCAGTGATTGCAGAATACTGCACATATTGCAGATTACTGCACAGATTGCAGATTTCTATACATATTGCAGACTACTGCACATATTGCAGACTACTGCACATATTGCAGATTACTGCACATATCGCAGATTATTGCGCAGAGCGCAGGTTACTGCGCAGATCGCAGGTTACCGCGCAAGATCGCAGGTTACCGCGCAGATCGCAGGGTACCACGCAGATACGAGGTGATGCTGACTTTTTGAAGAAACTTTGACAAGCAGCAATAATTCGATCTCGCCCAGTAGTAGTTTGGGTAGTTGTTAATTCAAGAACAGTTGTTATTCCTCGGGAAATGGAGATAATCTATTTTCCTTGATAATTTTCATCAAATGGTTTCGCATTAGTTTAATATTTTTAGAATACGTTAGATCGGATGGATTGTTGCCTAGAGCAATAGATGTTGCAAATGCTGCTGCGTATACACCACAAGAATTGCAATCTGGTTGTTTTGTAACGTTCTGAATAATTATGTCATTTTTCGATACACCGGAATAACGTATTTGAATGAACTTTTGTTCGATTTCCTCGAGATTTTCGTAAGAGAGTGTATCACAATACAAACTATCATAAATGTGAACTTTAAGTTTATCGAACTAGATGCAACGCCAATGTCTTGATTGGTTTCCTCCAAGAATCTGCAGATCTACTGTGAAAACCGGTTCGACCCAAGTTAGCAGTTGGAGGACGACGATATCATTAGGAAGGAATTGTGAATTATTTCTTATCACGTCTAAGATTGAGTTTATTGGTCTATCATCCAGCCACGAGTCAATTGCTAAAATATTTTCCTCTAGAGTTTGCCGTTTTCCTTCCACTTCATTATAATTCATTTTCGTGTAATTACTTGTATCGTCGGCCAATGAATTATCTTTATTGATAATATCAACTAGTACTGGTACAGTCACGGGTTGAGTCGAATTTTTACTTAGCGATTCACCTGTAGTAGCTGCAGAAGTATCGTAAGATGACGTTGATCTTATATTCTCTACATTCAAGCCAATGAATACAGGCTTATGGTCAGAAAAGTATGTTTCGTATACACCAGCTGTAAAACTGAACATTTCTTTAGCGACAAAAATTACGTCGATCTGAGTATTGAAATTTGTCGTAGAAATTCCGCTAGGGATCGCACGTTTGAAATCTAAAGAATGCAAGTAATTTTCTATGAACCCTTCTTCTTTATACGCGTCGTAATTGAAGTCTCCGATCAGAACCCTTTGTGTACCCGATACACCCTGTAAAATATTAAAGCATTTCTCCGAAAATGTCTTTCTATCGATACTTGGAGATTTATATCCAGTTATAATATCTACTTCTTTCACTTTGATATGTATGATATCAATGTGATGCCGTTGACCATTTGCCTTAATGAACTCTTCTTGGATATGATCTTTAATTGTGATATCCAAGTGCTGTTTGACGTAGCATATTATCTCTTTCGATGAGCGAATATCAGGAGGATCAGATCGAAATCCCATTACGAATCCGTTTAGTGTTATGATATCTTCAGATAATGTATGAGTCTCTGAAAATATGAGCACATCGGCTTGCGTGTACCACTCATCGCACGTTATGTGACTTACATTTTTTGTCAACGATCGAACATTTTGATATATGATTTTTAATACGTTACCCGGTATAATGTGTGTATATGAAAAATGCAATGCTTTTTCGCCTTTCAATCGTTTCATTTCTGATTCTAGAGCGGTACCTGCATACGATTGTTTTGGCGGAGTAAAGTTACCTATTATGAATAGTCCAGATAGCCTTGTAACTCTACTAAGTGCTACGTACAGCATTGATCGTGTAAATCTTGTACTTTTCCTTGTATCGATACAGACTGTATTATAAGTTTGACCCTGGCTTTTATGCACTGTTGAAGCTTCAGCAGGTGTAATGGGGAATTGTTGTCTGATGACTTGATATCCTGATCTCTCATTAACTTTCACAATAACTGTGAGTCGTGAAAGGGGGAATAACTGTTCGTCAATCGAATTATCATTCATATATTTCGTATATGGCCTTCGTTGTTTGATTCCAACATTGGCATTGTTGAAATCTAGCCATACCTTGATTGGTTCTTCAGTTCCGAGAGCAAACGTTATGTAACTCAATTTTGCACAAGCCCCGTTGACTAGACCATCTTGGACGTCAATGTTTGACGTTATCATATATTTGATGTCAATTTTTAGGGTAACTCGATGTGGCAAGCCAGCGCATTCCTTCACCGTATTGTTCCTTAAGGATGTCAGTAACATATTTCTCAATTTGCTACTGACACTGCCCAAAACTGAATCCTTCGCTTTTGCCACATAAGCAACGCCATTTGCGGCATTAATTCTCTTTTCATTATATATGTCAACTAAACAATTTTCAGTATATAATCTTATTGCATCAATTGGTACGTCTTCTTCATTTGTTTCCCTTGATTTAATGAGAGCAATATCTTCTTCGGACATTTCACCAACAGCTAAATGATTGAGAGCATTGATAAAAGACTTATCTTCTTTTTGTCTCATGATTTCAGTCAACTCGAAGAATCGAAATTCATATACGATAGTATGTTATGGATAGTCTCGTAAATATACGAGACTATCCATAACAGGTGGTAACTGAAACAAATCTCCAACCACAATGACGGATACTCCTCCGAACATTTTTGCACGCCCCATTATTTGTCTCAATCGCGTGTCTACTCTACTGAGCATAGTGCTTCCGACCATTGATATTTCATCGATTATCAGGAGTTTCAGCTCAAATAGAGTTTCGCGAATAGTATTAGCGACATCTGCCGATAATTCTGGAATTTTTCCCCCATACTGAGACAGCGGCAATGCAAAAGCTGTATGCAACGTTACGCCGTTTATTAAAAATGCAGCCTTTCCAGATGGAGCGCATAACAATATTCTCGTCAAATCATTCTTGTCACCCGGCTGCTCATCGAAGTAGCTTTGCAACAGTTGATAAATGCAATTAATAACCATGCTTTTACCGACTCCGGCAGACCCACTCATAAAAATTCGGACCGGTAAATCACCAGTTTTGAAACAATGCAAAACGTGCATAACGATTTGTCTTTGTTTGATATTTAGTCCGGAAAGGGTATTCATCATATCTTCTTTTGTAACTTTCGCAGGACAAGTTATTCGACTTTTATTTGTCTTCGTCGTACGTTCGACACCTGCTTGACCGAAAATATCAACTTCTTGGTTTTTCGTCACTCTTGTTTTATCAAACGATTCGATTTCTTCGTCATCGCGGGCTTGACACGCATCTTGGGCGTCAGATAGAGCGCTGTCAATAACTTGATCTGCAACAACCGAATATTTTTTCCGATTTCCTTCGATTGTTTCGAGATTTTCTGCATAGATTTTTTCGCAATCTTCGTTTTCTACCTCGTCGAGTTCATTTCTGAATGGATAGAATAACAGTACGTGCTCTCGAAAATAATTGTATCTGTCTTGTTGTAATTTGTATCGACGATAATGAATTATTTTCGTTTTTCGCCGATGATGAATGACAACATCATCATCTTCTTCTTCGTCACTTCCGTTTTCTTTTGTAAACTTACTTACTTCCAAACTTGCAACGAAATCAGCAAGACAAAGTTGATCTAGACTTCTACATCGTGATTCGTACTTTTCAATTGAATTTTTATAGTAGATGTCTGTTGAACTATCTTCCATCTCGTTCATCTCCGAACGTGATTTCAACATTCGCACGCGTTCATCTTGCGGAATTGTGTTTATGTAAACTGATGCTCTACTGCACGAGGAGAGTCTTAGTCCTAGAACGTGATAAACAGCTTCTTGGGCAGATAGAGTATTCCCATTAATGAACACATTAGCGATAGTTCTGAATTTTTTACGGAGGTTCAAGTGACCATTTTCTACATTATTTGCTGCTTCTCGCAGAAGTCTAGATAGACCAGCATCAACTTTCGTCACGTAGTTTATCATATACGATGCACAGCTGTAAGGATCTAGAACGAATTGTTTGTCCATATTTGATTCAAGGAGTGTTAAAATTGTTTCATTATATGCGTTGATAGCGACTTCGTTGCTACGTCTTTTTAAGAATATTTTCGTCTTTGATAACGAACTTCTAACTGTTCGAATGTACTCGTGTTCCGTCATACACAATTGACTCAACATATATTCGAATGTTACAAGCTCACTACTTTCGAAAAATTCCTTCATAAGTTCTTTTATTTTTTTTTAATTTACTGCGTCGTTCTCGATTCGATCAACATCAAGTAGCGGTTTAAGGATTTTTGTTTCCTTCATTACAAATGTTGGAATGTTGAACCGACATATGGACTTGTTTTTTCTTCCTTTGTAACACGTATGCGTGTGTCGATGTATTTGTAGTTTTATCAAAGGATTTTCAGGCTTATACTCGCAGGAAATGTTGTCATCTATCCATTTTATCACTCTGTTCGTAGAATCAGGATATTCCTCGTCATAAATTGGAGCGTCTTTGCAGTATACGAGATTGTGGGTATGAACGGATCCTCTAGCTTGAAATTCTCGTCGTTGGAAGTAGTCGACAACGTAATTCTGCCCAAACGGTCCATGCTCATTTTGTAGGATCGACATGATTTGGTTGAATCTCTCTTCGTTATATCTAACACATGTTACCGGATCATCTTTTATCAATTTAGTTCTTTCTGCTAGATCCATTTGCATTACTCCTGCGTTGCTGATATTCTTACCGTATCGTATCTTGTACAAGATTTTCAACAATTCGATATTCTTGATTTCGCATGCCGATAAAGTTATGAAGAACGTTGGGATTCCACATTGTCTAATCATACCGAGTAAATGCCTTTTCTTGCTTTCCGAAAATGCTGGTGATGATCGAATTTGTTTAAGGAATCTAAAACCAAAATCGTGCCGTATGGAGTCATTAACGAAATTCGAATCCTTAACGTTCTCAGCCGTCAGATTAGCATTGGGTGTTACTTTTCGCAAAGCTACTTGCACACTAGACATCACACATCTTTCAAGTTTTTGTTTAGCCATGAACAAAATTCTCTGAGGGGTGCACGATCTTCTATCTTTATGTCGGGCTTCAAATTTAAATCTTTCAGAGTATGTCAACCTTTTTTTCTTGTCCAAAATTTCACCACCAAACGTTCCTGGAAAACATAATTCATCGTTGTTCTCCGTTAAGTGCCAGGGAATTGGGAGTTTGTTCTGGCCAGATGCGATAGTTTGAATATCTGTAGATATTTCTTTGTTTCTATCGAGGATTAGAATTTCGTCATCCGGTTCGAAGTAATCTGAGTTTTCCGAATCCGAATTACCCTCATTCTGTTTTGTGACTTGATTAGCTTGGTGATTTTCGCAACTGACGTTGGCATCTTGAATGTCGACGATAAAGTCCAATTTAGTATCCGCATCTTTCTCATATTTGTTGAAAAATTCCGGATCTATTCCTACTTTATTTAATAAATATAGTGGCGTAGCCCGAAGGTAATACAAAGCGTCGCAAACCTTAGATGGTCGTATAGTTTCGAACATGTAGTTAGACTTGTGGTCGACATGTCGCTTGAATTGTATTTGGATAGTTGACATAGAATCGAATTTTCTCGGTAAAACATTGATCATTTCATTGATTTCGACGGGAATGTTCACAATGCTCCCTTTTAACGACAGTTGAGAATTGAGAGCATGAGGTTGTAATGCTTTGATTTGCATGAATGGGACGTACGGTGATACCATGCGTTCTTCCACTGCAGATAAGTCTCGTATTACGTCCGGTAACACAGGAAACTTCAAATCTGCATTTGCTGTCATTTTTGGAAGTTTTCCCATCACTATGAATTTCTTGCAATTCTTGCATATGTATTCCGATGAGTTGTTCATCACGTTGTTCATGAATTTATCTACATCTTTTATCAGGTCCCTTAATTTCCACTCTAGTTTACTCCGTTGGAATTTTTGCACTGATTTTGGATGGAATAAATTTTCACAGCAAATACATACTAAGTCGGATCCTATTTTCCTGTTTCTCAAGTAATTTAAAATAAGGGAATTTTTCTGATAATCATCATCATCATCGATCGCATTTTTTAGGTTATCACTAATCATGTTATAATAACTTCCTCGATGTTTGAAGAAATCGTCTAGGCGTAACTTTTTTTTCCGGCGAGCCTCTTGATCTCGTTCGTGTATTGAAAAATCAGGATCTTCCCGAAATTTTCTTTTTCTCGTTCTGTTTTTCGTTGTTTCCTCAATTTTATGTTGTGGATTTTCACGGATTACTCTTATTCGACCTTTATTTTTCACTGATTCGTGTTGCTGATAAACAGGATTCTGTCGTATTTCTTTCATCCGCTCCACATTCTTGTTCAATTCCACTTCTCTGTACGCAGGGTCCTGCCGCCGTACTTGCATTTGCTCCCGGTTCTTCGCCTTCTCCGGTTCTCTGTACTTATGGTCCTGCCGTCGTACTTGCATTTGCTCCCGGTTCTTCGCCTTCGCCGGTTCACTGTACTCAGGGTCCTGCCGGCGTACTTGCATTTGTTCCCGGTTTTTCGCCTTCTCCGGTTCGCTGTACTCAGGATCCTGCCGTCGTATTTGCTTTTGCTCCAGGTCCTTCGCCTTCTCCGATTTTCTATACGCAAGGTCCTGCCGCATTACATTCATTCGTTGAACGTTCTTTGCATTTTCCAGGTCTCGATAAATCGGGTATTGCCGTATTCTTGTCATTCGTTGTTGATTTTTTTTCTTTTTTTCCTTTCCGCGATCTGTTTTTTCTTGATTTTATTACTTACCTTCCTAATCGGTTCCATTTCTTGGTGAACGATAACGATTACGACGACTACGACGACGACAAGTACATCCACAACGTCGACGAGTACAACGCAGACCACGACGAGTACAATCGCGACGACGAGAACAACGATAACTAACTTCACGACAACGAGGACAAGCACGATGAAAATATAACCACGACTACGATGGTGTCGATGACTACGACGAGCACGCGTACCACGTTGAGGACGAGTACGACGACTGTACCTATCATACAAAAAAAATTTGGTCAACGAAATATTTGTAAAACTTTTTTTTTTCATCAATTTGTTACTATCATTTTTTTTTTATTATTATTATGCGAAATTAACATTTTCAATACCTTTACTGTGCATGATATTTTTTATATTTTTATACCATCTAGAACTGACAGCAATTCTCTCGCACTTTTCTCAAATTTTTGCGAATTGAATACCTCGCGCTCCCACATCCTTAACCAGAAAGTACTGGGCGTGGTTGACTTCCGTTTCGGGCTACTAACATCTGCATCTCGCACGATCTTGACTCGGATTGATCGTTCAACCGGTTTTATCCTTGATTCAATTCTCATTGACACTATTTACCTGCGGAAATATTCATCTTTTTATATTTTTTAAATTCAATAAATGAATAAAACGACGATAAGAATAAGAAACTATTTAATATGAGGAAGCAAAATAAAGCTTATCACTATTTCTTTTTTAATTTATCATCCGAAAATTTACTCACATTAAATTCCTTTACTCTTTTTTCTCGTCCTTCTTATGATTTATTAGCCTCATCTCAATACGTATCACAATCAACGTTCAATCCCACATTTACTCTTTTTTCTCGTCCTTCTTATGATTTATTAGCCTCATCTCAATACGTATCACAATCAACGTTCAATCCCACATATATCCGAGCTTTATTTATCCTTTTTTCACCACTGTTTTTATCTCATTTAATCAAATATTACAATTATATATTTGACTATAAACACAGCTGATTAGTGTATAACCAACGATACGTCTGACGTGTATGAAAAATATTTTTGTCAATTTCTTTTGTTTTTATATATATACGACGACGACGACGACGACGACGACGACGACGACGACGACGACGACGACGACGACGACGACGACGACGACGACGACGACGACGACGACGACGACGACGACGACGACGACGACGACGACGACGACGACGACGACGACGACGACGACGACGACGACGACGACGACGACGACGACGACGACGACGACGACGACGACGACGACGACGACGACGACGACGACGACGACGACGACGACGACGACGACGACGACGACGACGACGACGACGACGACGACGACGACGACGACGACGACGACGACGACGACGACGACGACGACGACGACGACGACGACGACGACGACGACGACGACGACGACGACGACGACGACGACGACGACGACGACGACGACGACGACGACGACGACGACGACGACGACGACGACGACGACGACGACGACGACGACGACGACGACGACGACGACGACGACGACGACGACGACGACGACGACGACGACGACGACGACGACGACGACGACGACGACGACGACGACGACGACGACGACGACGACGACGACGACGACGACGACGACGACGACGACGACGACGACGACGACGACGACGACGACGACGACGACGACGACGACGACGACGACGACGACGACGACGACGACGACGACGACGACGACGACGACGACGACGACGACGACGACGACGACGACGACGACGACGACGACGACGACGACGACGACGACGACGACGACGACGACGACGACGACGACGACGACGACGACGACGACGACGACGACGACGACGACGACGACGACGACGACGACGACGACGACGACGACGACGACGACGACGACGACGACGACGACGACGACGACGACGACGACGACGACGACGACGACGACGACGACGACGACGACGACGACGACGACGACGACGACGACGACGACGACGACGACGACGACGACGACGACGACGACGACGACGACGACGACGACGACGACGACGACGACGACGACGACGACGACGACGACGACGACGACGACGACGACGACGACGACGACGACGACGACGACGACGACGACGACGACGACGACGACGACGACGACGACGACGACGACGACGACGACGACGACGACGACGACGACGACGACGACGACGACGACGACGACGACGACGACGACGACGACGACGACGACGACGACGACGACGACGACGACGACGACGACGACGACGACGACGACGACGACGACGACGACGACGACGACGACGACGACGACGACGACGACGACGACGACGACGACGACGACGACGACGACGACGACGACGACGACGACGACGACGACGACGACGACGACGACGACGACGACGACGACGACGACGACGACGACGACGACGACGACGACGACGACGACGACGACGACGACGACGACGACGACGACGACGACGACGACGACGACGACGACGACGACGACGACGACGACGACGACGACGACGACGACGACGACGACGACGACGACGACGACGACGACGACGACGACGACGACGACGACGACGACGACGACGACGACGACGACGACGACGACGACGACGACGACGACGACGACGACGACGACGACGACGACGACGACGACGACGACGACGACGACGACGACGACGACGACGACGACGACGACGACGACGACGACGACGACGACGACGACGACGACGACGACGACGACGACGACGACGACGACGACGACGACGACGACGACGACGACGACGACGACGACGACGACGACGACGACGACGACGACGACGACGACGACGACGACGACGACGACGACGACGACGACGACGACGACGACGACGACGACGACGACGACGACGACGACGACGACGACGACGACGACGACGACGACGACGACGACGACGACGACGACGACGACGACGACGACGACGACGACGACGACGACGACGACGACGACGACGACGACGACGACGACGACGACGACGACGACGACGACGACGACGACGACGACGACGACGACGACGACGACGACGACGACGACGACGACGACGACGACGACGACGACGACGACGACGACGACGACGACGACGACGACGACGACGACGACGACGACGACGACGACGACGACGACGACGACGACGACGACGACGACGACGACGACGACGACGACGACGACGACGACGACGACGACGACGACGACGACGACGACGACGACGACGACGACGACGACGACGACGACGACGACGACGACGACGACGACGACGACGACGACGACGACGACGACGACGACGACGACGACGACGACGACGACGACGACGACGACGACGACGACGACGACGACGACGACGACGACGACGACGACGACGACGACGACGACGACGACGACGACGACGACGACGACGACGACGACGACGACGACGACGACGACGACGACGACGACGACGACGACGACGACGACGACGACGACGACGACGACGACGACGACGACGACGACGACGACGACGACGACGACGACGACGACGACGACGACGACGACGACGACGACGACGACGACGACGACGACGACGACGACGACGACGACGACGACGACGACGACGACGACGACGACGACGACGACGACGACGACGACGACGACGACGACGACGACGACGACGACGACGACGACGACGACGACGACGACGACGACGACGACGACGACGACGACGACGACGACGACGACGACGACGACGACGACGACGACGACGACGACGACGACGACGACGACGACGACGACGACGACGACGACGACGACGACGACGACGACGACGACGACGACGACGACGACGACGACGACGACGACGACGACGACGACGACGACGACGACGACGACGACGACGACGACGACGACGACGACGACGACGACGACGACGACGACGACGACGACGACGACGACGACGACGACGACGACGACGACGACGACGACGACGACGACGACGACGACGACGACGACGACGACGACGACGACGACGACGACGACGACGACGACGACGACGACGACGACGACGACGACGACGACGACGACGACGACGACGACGACGACGACGACGACGACGACGACGACGACGACGACGACGACGACGACGACGACGACGACGACGACGACGACGACGACGACGACGACGACGACGACGACGACGACGACGACGACGACGACGACGACGACGACGACGACGACGACGACGACGACGACGACGACGACGACGACGACGACGACGACGACGACGACGACGACGACGACGACGACGACGACGACGACGACGACGACGACGACGACGACGACGACGACGACGACGACGACGACGACGACGACGACGACGACGACGACGACGACGACGACGACGACGACGACGACGACGACGACGACGACGACGACGACGACGACGACGACGACGACGACGACGACGACGACGACGACGACGACGACGACGACGACGACGACGACGACGACGACGACGACGACGACGACGACGACGACGACGACGACGACGACGACGACGACGACGACGACGACGACGACGACGACGACGACGACGACGACGACGACGACGACGACGACGACGACGACGACGACGACGACGACGACGACGACGACGACGACGACGACGACGACGACGACGACGACGACGACGACGACGACGACGACGACGACGACGACGACGACGACGACGACGACGACGACGACGACGACGACGACGACGACGACGACGACGACGACGACGACGACGACGACGACGACGACGACGACGACGACGACGACGACGACGACGACGACGACGACGACGACGACGACGACGACGACGACGACGACGACGACGACGACGACGACGACGACGACGACGACGACGACGACGACGACGACGACGACGACGACGACGACGACGACGACGACGACGACGACGACGACGACGACGACGACGACGACGACGACGACGACGACGACGACGACGACGACGACGACGACGACGACGACGACGACGACGACGACGACGACGACGACGACGACGACGACGACGACGACGACGACGACGACGACGACGACGACGACGACGACGACGACGACGACGACGACGACGACGACGACGACGACGACGACGACGACGACGACGACGACGACGACGACGACGACGACGACGACGACGACGACGACGACGACGACGACGACGACGACGACGACGACGACGACGACGACGACGACGACGACGACGACGACGACGACGACGACGACGACGACGACGACGACGACGACGACGACGACGACGACGACGACGACGACGACGACGACGACGACGACGACGACGACGACGACGACGACGACGACGACGACGACGACGACGACGACGACGACGACGACGACGACGACGACGACGACGACGACGACGACGACGACGACGACGACGACGACGACGACGACGACGACGACGACGACGACGACGACGACGACGACGACGACGACGACGACGACGACGACGACGACGACGACGACGACGACGACGACGACGACGACGACGACGACGACGACGACGACGACGACGACGACGACGACGACGACGACGACGACGACGACGACGACGACGACGACGACGACGACGACGACGACGACGACGACGACGACGACGACGACGACGACGACGACGACGACGACGACGACGACGACGACGACGACGACGACGACGACGACGACGACGACGACGACGACGACGACGACGACGACGACGACGACGACGACGACGACGACGACGACGACGACGACGACGACGACGACGACGACGACGACGACGACGACGACGACGACGACGACGACGACGACGACGACGACGACGACGACGACGACGACGACGACGACGACGACGACGACGACGACGACGACGACGACGACGACGACGACGACGACGACGACGACGACGACGACGACGACGACGACGACGACGACGACGACGACGACGACGACGACGACGACGACGACGACGACGACGACGACGACGACGACGACGACGACGACGACGACGACGACGACGACGACGACGACGACGACGACGACGACGACGACGACGACGACGACGACGACGACGACGACGACGACGACGACGACGACGACGACGACGACGACGACGACGACGACGACGACGACGACGACGACGACGACGACGACGACGACGACGACGACGACGACGACGACGACGACGACGACGACGACGACGACGACGACGACGACGACGACGACGACGACGACGACGACGACGACGACGACGACGACGACGACGACGACGACGACGACGACGACGACGACGACGACGACGACGACGACGACGACGACGACGACGACGACGACGACGACGACGACGACGACGACGACGACGACGACGACGACGACGACGACGACGACGACGACGACGACGACGACGACGACGACGACGACGACGACGACGACGACGACGACGACGACGACGACGACGACGACGACGACGACGACGACGACGACGACGACGACGACGACGACGACGACGACGACGACGACGACGACGACGACGACGACGACGACGACGACGACGACGACGACGACGACGACGACGACGACGACGACGACGACGACGACGACGACGACGACGACGACGACGACGACGACGACGACGACGACGACGACGACGACGACGACGACGACGACGACGACGACGACGACGACGACGACGACGACGACGACGACGACGACGACGACGACGACGACGACGACGACGACGACGACGACGACGACGACGACGACGACGACGACGACGACGACGACGACGACGACGACGACGACGACGACGACGACGACGACGACGACGACGACGACGACGACGACGACGACGACGACGACGACGACGACGACGACGACGACGACGACGACGACGACGACGACGACGACGACGACGACGACGACGACGACGACGACGACGACGACGACGACGACGACGACGACGACGACGACGACGACGACGACGACGACGACGACGACGACGACGACGACGACGACGACGACGACGACGACGACGACGACGACGACGACGACGACGACGACGACGACGACGACGACGACGACGACGACGACGACGACGACGACGACGACGACGACGACGACGACGACGACGACGACGACGACGACGACGACGACGACGACGACGACGACGACGACGACGACGACGACGACGACGACGACGACGACGACGACGACGACGACGACGACGACGACGACGACGACGACGACGACGACGACGACGACGACGACGACGACGACGACGACGACGACGACGACGACGACGACGACGACGACGACGACGACGACGACGACGACGACGACGACGACGACGACGACGACGACGACGATATTGATACAATTACGATACAATTCAATTTATATGTTTATTTTTTTCCACGATACCTATTAAAAAATTTAGTTTTCACAAATCAATTTATCTTTTTTATATTTCCAATCACATTCAAAATGTTTCTTTATTTCTTTACGGTTACTTTTTTTTATTATTTCTTTTCACTTCGTTCCCATTTATCCTCCTTTTATTCAGAGTCTACTTTTTTAATTTCTCTCCATTTCTCGAAAAGTACTTTTTATTTCTTTTATTTCTTCATTTTTTTTCGTTTCATTCCCTCAGATTCTCTTTCTTCTCCGTCACTGCTTACTTTTGACGTAGACGGCGACGACGGAGATGATTTGTCATCGTCGGCGATGATTTGCGGCATAGACGACGACGACGGCGACGGCGATAATTTGTTATCAACGACCATGATTTGTGGCGTAAACGACGACGACGGCGATGACTTGTCTGCATTTTCAATTGCTCCGACAATTCTAAACAAATTTTCATTTTTTGTTATTTATTTAATTATTTTTTACTTATTTTTTGAATTTTTTTCTCTCAAATTTGCTGACTTACTGAATATCATCCGGAATGTTTCCACTTCTTACACATCTTTCTACTCTCTCCAATTCCGCTACTAAGATGTCGTCCCACCCGTCGCACTCTGTTAATAAATTATTTTATTATATTTCAATCATTTTATGAATATAATCTCTTTTTAACTTTTTTACCTATCTCCAATTTATTTTCCATGTTTCCTCTTCGATCTCTTCTCGTCGTTTGACGTATCGCAAAATAAAATTCGTCGCTTCGCTGTTTTTTTAATACCTGGTGTCTTTTTTTAATACGACCACGACGATGACAACAAAATGACGACTGTGGTGACAACGACGACGAGTACGACGACGAGTACGACGACGACGAGAAGGACCACAACAACAACGGATCATCTGCCTTTTCCACAATATCTTCTTTTCTCCATGTCTCCATTATTATTATTTTAATTCTTTTTTTTTATTATTTTTAACTTCATATATTGTGTGCAACTATGAAACACCGTTAAAACACCGTCACATAGCAGTTTGATTAAATATAAAGTTTTTACTTACTTTAATAACTTTTCCTTAAGTTTCGTAAAATCCGAACCACTTTACCGATCATCACCAAATTTCGTACGTAGCAGGGCTGTATGGTATTTTTCGACCGTAGAACATTTCGGTTCATTTGTTCAGATTCGACGTTTCTTATATTATCTATATAAGTTCAACATATTTCATCAAGAACAATCAACATTCTTTCGAAAAATTCAAAATGCCATAAAATCACGCCCTCTGCACGGATCAACTCCAAATTTATACACAAACTTAGTCTGGTGATAATATACTTGTAAACCAAATTTCAACTCGATATCTCAGAAATTACGAAAATAGGAGTAAAATAGAGTTTTTTTTTTTAATTGAAACTGCCATAAAATTTGAACGGTTCTACCGATTCTTCCCAAATTCAATAGCGATCTTTAGTTTGTAATAGTTCAACTTTTTACCAAGTTTCAACCCGATATCTCAAAAAATGTGGAAGAGACAGAGCATACAAAGAATTTTTCAAAAATTAAAAATGCCCTAAAAAACAAACGACTGGATAGATTTTGCTAAAAATTGCACCCAAGAAGAGGCAGTGACCATCCAATATGTGGTAGAAATTTCAGCTTGTTATCTCAAACCGTTCTCGAGTTATTAAGGTTTAATCATGTGCACACACAGACACACACACACACACACACACACACACACACACACACACATACATCCAGACATTTTTTCAAAATGTGTTTTCTCGACGTTTTGGAACATTCTGAACACGTTGACATCATAATCTCGAAAAAAATAAAAAAAAACTTGGTAAAATCCCTATGGATCCAACTAAAGAACGGAAACACTTGGATTGTAACTTCTCCCACTCCTGAAATACTCCACATCGTCTGCGACGACCACAAAATCCGTCAGACTACCCTGCGCGGCGTTAATAAAATAACCCTCTCAGGTAACTGCCTCCGACAAACCGAACACATAGTTAATCGACCCAGACTGGAAGAAAAAATCATACAGACCTCTGACGGAATTGTAAATAAGACAATTAAGACACCCAATCTCGTCGATATTTTGAGAAACCACTCGGTATCCCTAGACGACCTACAGTTGACTACCTTGGGGAAACCCACACACATTGACGTGACACAACTAAAATCGCTTGGTCAGACGTTAGATGAAATCTCTGAAGAAGCTACTAAAATTGGACTTCACCGACAAAACAAAACACTATTCGAAACTGCTTACGATGCACTGAAATACCATGGGTATGCGTGTATTTGTATTGTAGCATTAATGTTAGCCTGTAAAATAGGTTTATTTACGTGTCTGGGCAACCTAATAACTAAGTTCTTCGCATGTACCTTTTCACCTTGTATTAACGTGTACAACAACTGTTTTCATACGAACACCACCGATCATGTAAACTACGAATCACGATATCCGTTGGAAGAACTTATAGCTTTAGCTAATTTAAGCCGATCTCACGATACTCGCTCAACTGTAAGACACACCATTAGACGTAGTCCTCATTATCCTAAGGCGTAGAAAATCCATTTTGCTTAATCAAGAAGCTTTGTTTTAGTGAAAAAAATTTTTTTCGAGATTTTGATGTCAACGTGTTCATAATGTTCCAAAACGTCGAGAAAACACATTTTGAAAAAATGTCTGGATGTATGTGTGTGTGTGTGTATGTGTGTGTCTGTGTGTGCCAGAGTTGGGGACAATGCATTATTTTTTTAATGCATCACCGTTTTTTAAACCCATTATTTTAAAAAGGATAATGGAATTCGAATCCACTACACATTACTTTTTTAATGAGTAATGGAGCAGAGATCCATCACCCATTATTTTTTAAATGTTTAATGGAACAGAGATCCAGCACCCATTATTTTTTAAATGTTTAATGGAACAGAGATCCAGCACTCATTATTTTTTTAATTTTTCATGGAGCAGTGATACAGCTGCCATTACTTTTTTAATGGATAATGGAGCAGAGATCCAGCAGACATTATTTTTTTAATGGAGCAGGAATTCATCACCCACTACTTTTAGAATATGTATATATTTCGATGTCCAGGTTGGTATCTCCATAGTTTTCGATGTCCAGATTGATTTTCCCATACTTTTCTATGTCCAGGTTGGTTTCCCCATAGTTTTCGATGTCCAGGTTGGTTTCCCCGTAGTTTTCGATGTCCAAGTTGGTATCGCCATAGTTTTCGAAGTCCAGGTTGATGTCCCCATAGTTTTCGAAGTCCAGGTTGATTTGACCATAGTTTTCGATGTCCAGGTTGATTTCCCCATGGTTTTCGATGTCCAGGTTGATTTCCCCATGGTTTTCGATGTCCAGGTTGGTTTCCCTACAGTTTTCGATGTCCAGGTTGGTTTCCCCGTAGTTTTCGATGTCCAGGTTGGTATCGCCATAGTTTTCGATGTCCAGGTTGATTTCCCCATAGTTTTCGATGTCCAGGTTGATTTCCCCATGGTTTTCGATGTCCAGGTTGGTTTCCCTATAGTTTTCGATGTCCAGTTTGGTTTCCCCATAGTTTTCGATGTCCAGGTTGATTTCCCCATGGTTTTCGATCTCCAGGTTGATTTCCCCATGGTTTTCGATGTCCAGGTTCGTTTCCCCATAGTTTTCGATGTCCAGGTTGATTTCCCCATGGTTTTCGATGTCCAGGTTGATTTCCCCATGGTTTTCGATGTCCAGGTTGGTTTTCCTACAGTTTTCGATGTCCAGGTTGGTTTCCCCGTAGTTTTCGATGTCCAGGTTGGTATCGCCATAGTTTTCGATGTCCAGGTTGATTTCCCCATAGTTTTCGATGTCCAGGTTGATTTCCCAATAGTTTTCGATGTCCAGGTTAATTTCCCCATGGTTTTCGATATCCAGGTTGATTTCCCCATGGTTTTCGATGTCCAGGTTGGTTTCCCATAGTTTTCGATGTCTAGGTTTGTTTCCCCATAGTTTTCGATGTCCAGGTTGATTTCCCCATGGTTTTCGATGTCCAGGTTGGTTTCCCCATCGTTTTCGATGTCCAGGTTGATTTCCCCATAGTTTTCGATGTCCAGGTTGATTTCCCCATAGTTTTCGATGTCCAGGTTGATTTCCCCATGGTTTTCGATGTCCAGGTTGGTTTCCCCATAGTTTTCGATGTCCAGGTGGATTTCCTCATAGTTTTCGATGTTCAGGTTGATTTCCCCATAGTTTTCGATGTCTAGGTTTGTTTCCCCATAGTTTTCGATGTCTAGGTTCGTTTCCCCATAGTTTTCGATGTCCAGGTTGATTTCGCCATAGTTTTCGATGTCCAGGTTGATTTCCTCATAGTTTTCGATGTCCAGGTTGGCTTCCCCATAGTTTTCGATGTCAAGGTTGTTTCCCCTATAGTTTTCGATATTTACTTTGATTTTCCCATACTTTTCGATGTCCAGGTTGATTTCTCCATAGTTTTCGGTGTCTAGGTTGATTTCCCCATAGATCTCGATGACCAGGTTGATTTCCCTATAGATGTCGATGACCAGGTTGATTTTACAGACAGGGTGAGACAGTGTTAGACAGGGTTAGGCAGCGTTAGGCAGAGTTAGACAGGGTTAGACTGGGTTAAACAGGGTTGGGCAGAGTTCGACAGGATTAGACAGGGTTAGACCGGGTTAGGCAGAGTTACGCAGATTTAGACGGGGTTAGATAGGTTTAGACAGGGTTAGACAGGGATAGACCGGGTGATTTCTCCATAGTTTTCGATAACCAGGTTGAAATCAACCTGGACATCGAAAACTATGGGGAAACCAACCTGGACATCAAAAACCATGGGGACATCAACCTGGACATCGAAAACCATGGGGACATCAACCTGGACATCGAAAACCATGGGGAAATCAACCTGGAGATCGAAAACCATTGGGAAATCAACCTGGACATCGAAAACTATGGGGAAACCAAACTGGACATCGAAAACTATAGGGAAACCAACCTGGACATCGAAAACCATGGGGAAATCAACCTGGACATCAAAAACGATGGGGAAACCAACCTGGACATCGAAAACCATGGGGAAATCAACCTGGACATCGAAAACTATGGGGAAACAAACCTAGACATCGAAAACTATGGGGAAACAAACCTAGACATCGAAAACTATGGGGAAATCAACCTGAACATCGAAAACTATGAGGAAATCCACCTGGACATCGAAAACTATGGGGAAACCAACCTGGACATCGAAAACCATGGGGAAATCAACCTGGACATCGAAAACTATGGGGAAATCAACCTGGACATCGAAAACTATGGGGAAATCAACCTGGACATCGAAAACGATGGGGAAACCAACCTGGACATCGAAAACCATGGGGAAATCAACCTGGACATCGAAAACTATGGGGAAACAAACCTAGACATCGAAAACTATGGGAAACCAACCTGGACATCGAAAACCATGGGGAAATCAACCTGGACATCGAAAAACATGGGGAAATCAACCTGGACATTGAAAACCATGGGGAAATCAACCGGGACATCGAAAACTATGGGGAAATCAACCTGGACATCGAAAACTATGGGGAAATCAACCTGGGCATCGAAAACTATGGGGAACCAACCTGGACATCGAAAACTATGGGGAAATCAACCTGGACATCGAAAACTATAGGGAAAGCAACTGGACATCGAAAACCATGGGGAAATCAACCTGGACATCGAAAACCATGGGGAAATCAACCTGGACATCGAAAACCATGGGGAAATCAACCTGGACATCGTAAACCATGGGGACATCAACCTGGACATCGAAAACCATGGGGAAATCAACCTGGAGATCGAATTCCATGGGGAAATCAACCTGGACATCGAAAACTATGGGGAAACCAAACTGGACATCGAAAACTATAGGGAAACCAACCTGGACATCGAAAACCATGGGGAAATCAACCTGGACATCGAAAACGATGGGGAAATCAAAATAGACATCGAAAAGTATGGGAAAATTAACCTGGACATCGAAAAGTATGGGAAAATTAACCTGGACATCGAAAACTATGGGGAAACAAACCTAGACATCGAAAACTATGGGGAAACAAACCTAGACATCGAAAACTATGGGGAAATCAACCTGGACATCGAAAACCATGGGGAAATCAACCTGGACATCGAAAACCATGGGGAAATCAACCTGGACATCGTAAACTATGGGGAAATCAACCTGGGCATCGAAAACTATGGGGAAACCAACCTGGACATCGAAAACCATGGGGAAATCAACCTGGACATCGAAAACTATGGGGATACCAACCTGGACATCGAAAACTATGGGGAAACCAACCTGAACATCGAAAACTATGGAGATACCAACCTGGACATCGAAAACTATGGGGAAGCCAACCTGGACATCGAAATATATACTGTAACGAGTCCCTGTTTTCTCCTTATTTTTCCTCTCCCGATCACTCTCTGTACCGCCGACCCACTTACGCACTCCAGAGTTCAATGTTCCCTAACGCGCGGCCCAGCCCGCCGCGCATATCTAATCACCGCCGTTTCCCAAAACGCAGCTATCCACAGCTGCATTCCATCCGGTCACTTGCGCAACCTACGTGACTATTTACCCAAATTCCTCTTCTACGGCCCTTTTTTATTACCGCTCTCCCACAGATAACTTCTTAAGGCGCAATTGACTAGTTCATCGCCCTCCGCGGAATCCGGTCACATGTGTGCCTGTTTTCCCGTCGAACCTTCCAGACTCTTCCCCAAAATCCCTCCCCACCATCATCATTTTCCCACAGTTCCCTCCCATATAAGCGCCTCCCGCGTTACCTCTTTAGTCAGTAATCACCGAGACTCTGCGCGACACTGTAACGCTGCCAGATTTTGTACACAAGAATAAATGTCTTGAGCAGTTCAACAACGTGTTAACCGAGTCCCTCCGTCCTAAAACCGCGTTCTGTAGCACAGTTGGCTACTCGATATAACAAAAACCCTGAATTATCCCTTTGCGACATCACAATACATATTTAAAAAGTAATGGGTGATGAATACCTGCTCCATTAAAAAAATAATGTGTGCTGGATCTCTGCTCCATTATCCATTAAAAAAGTAATGGCAGCTGTATCACTGATCCATTAAAAATTAAAAAAATAATGAATGCTGGATTTGTTCCATTAAACATTTAAAAAATAATGGGTGCTGGACCTCTGTTCCATTAAACATTAAAAAAGTAATGGGCGCCGCCTCGCTGCTCCATTAAACATTAAAAAAAATGGGTGCTGGATCTCTGTTCCATTAAACATTAGAAAAGTAATGGGAGCTGCATCGCTGTTCCATTAAACATTTTAAAAAAATGGGTGCTCGATCTATGTTCCATTAAACATTAAAAAAGTAATGGTTGCTGGATCTCTGTTCCATTAAAAATTAAAAAAATAATGGGTGATGGATCTCTGTTCCATTAAACAGTTAAAAAATAATGGGTGATGGATCTCTGTTCCATTACTCATTAAAAAAGTAATGTGTACTGGATTCGAATTCCATTATCCATTTTTTTTAAATTAAATAATGCATTATTTTCACATTAAAAATTTCACAACGCTGGTGTGTGCACATGATTAAACCTTAATAACTCGAGAACGGTTTGAGATATCAAGCTGAAATTTCTACCATATATTGGGTGGTCACTGCCTCTTCTTGGGTGCAATTTTTAGCAAAATCTATGCAGTCTTTTGTTTTCTAGGGCACTTTTAATTTTTCAAAAATTCTCTGTACGCTCTGTCTCTTCCACATTTTTTGAGATATCGGGTTGAAATTTGGTAAAAAGATGAACTATTACAAACTAAAGACCGCTATTGAATTTGGGAAGAATCGGTAGAACCGTTTAAATTTTATGGCAGTTTCAATTTTTTGAAAAAAAGTCGATTTTACTCCTATTTTCGTAATTTCTGAGATATCGAGTTGAAATTTGGTTTACAAGTATATTATCACCAGACTAAGTTTGTGTATAAATTTGGAGTTGATCCGTGCAGAGGGCGTGATTTTATGGCATTTTGAATTTTTCGAAAGAATGTTGATCGTTCTTGAAACAAAACAAAGCTTCTTGAGGAAGCCAAAAATTAAAAATGTTGTCTACCCTACAAACTGAGCGGGGTAGACTGAGATTATAGGCGGAGAGGAAGCATTATGACAACGATCTAGTTGTCAGCTTTTTCATTATATGGATTTTCTAAAATAAGGGGGGAGGTGTAACGAGTCCCTGTCCTCTCCGTATTTTTCCGCTGACTCTGTACCCACTTACGCACTCCAGAGTTCAATGTTCCCTAACTCGCGGCTCAGCCCGTCGCGCATATCTTATCACCGCTGTTTCACAAAACGCAGTTATCCATAGCTGCATTCCATCCGGTCACTTGCGCAACCTACGTGACTATTTACCCAAATTCCTCTTCTACGGCCCTTATTATTACCGTTCTCCCACAGATAACTTCTTAAGGCGCAATTGGCTGGTTCATTGCCCTCCGCGGAATCCGGTCACATGTGTGCCTGTTTTTCCGTCGAACTTTCCAGACTCTTCCCCAAAATCCCTCCCCACTATCATCATTTTCCCACAATTCACTCCCATATAAGCGCGTCCCGCGTTACCTCTTTAGCCAGTAGTCATCGAATCTCTGCGCGACATTGTTACGCTGCCAAATTTATACGTGAATAAAGTCTTTGTGGATCACCCGTAGTATCTACCTCGTTTCGCCCTTCCAAATACCGCGCTTCGCAGCCGAGTTGGCCATTCCTTCCTGAAAATCCCGCTGTTTCTCCCTCCGCGACGTCACAATATGGATTCTGAGCGATGGGAGGGACGTCCCGAGGGATAGGGGTTCTGAGGGATGTGGGTGCCGTGATAGGAAGGATTAAATTATGTTGGGTTAAGTTAGGTAGGGTTAAGTTAGATAGAATTAAGTTAGGTAGCGTTAAGTTAGGTAGTGTCAAGTTAGGTAGGTTTAAGTTAGGTAGGGTTAAGTTAGGTAGGGTTAAGTTAGGTGGGGTTAGCTTAGGTGGGGTTAAGTTAGGTAGGGTTAAGTTAGGTGGGGTTAAGTTAGGTAGGGATAAGTTAGGTAGGGTTAAGTTAGGTAGGGTTAAATTAGGTAGGGTTAAGTTAGGTGAGGTTAAGTTAGGTAGGGTTAGGTTAGATAGGTTTATGGCGTCGAGAAGGGGGGGAGAGCGCGCGAAGCGCGCAGGGGGCGCAGCCCCCTAGTATATATATATACTAGGGGACTTCGCCCCCTGCGCGCCCCCTATATACAATTGGGCTTCGCCCCCTACGCGCTTCGTGCGCCAACACCTGGGGGGGCCTTGCCCCCCCCCCCCCGCGCTTCGCGCGCTCCCCCCCCCCCCCCTTTCCGCATTTATCGGCCAAGATGAACCAACCAATTTTCACTTTATCAATAAGACTTCAATTTATCTATCGAGGTAAATGTGGGATGCTCTATATTCATCAAAATAAAAAAAATCCAGTATTTCCTCCTCCCCCCAAAGTGTTTCCACTTTCTTCGGCTTTATATCACGTGAAAAATATTATCATTTCCACACCACTAAGAAGTAGTGTAGTATCTTTTCCCAAGTAATTAAAAAAAAACACAAGCTCTACAAAGCTAAAGTCCGGCGAGCTCTTCCCTTTATTTTCCCATGGGCGCCATGCGCTTTCGCGCCGGGAAGAACTCGCATTATTGACGGACCAAGCTGCGTTTGCCGGACTAGCCGCGGCCGTCAAGATTGTAGAGTGGCGGGATTCATGAGTCGGCGATCTCGGGATGGTCAAATAATAAACAATAATTCACTTAGGATTAAAATTTTCGTGAATTAACAATGCAATTTATTTAAGACATTAACAAACAAAGAAGATAAATTAAATTAGGATTCCCGCAACTGCATGTGGTTGAACAAAATATAAATTAGTTCCCGTGTCCGTCGCTCGGCGTCAAACACGACGGACCTCGCAAGGTCGCGAGTCACCGCGCACGCCGTGGCCCTCGCCACACACCCTCACTCGCTCACACTCGAGGCGGAACGGGAGACGATCGCGAATAACGGACAAGTGAAACAAACGGATAGAACATAGAACCGGAAAATATAAAGGCGCATCGTCCCCGTTCTCGCACACCGATTCTACTGTTTTACGTCCCGACCGGTAACAAAATATACCAGCCGAGACGGGCGACTTCCCGCGACCGTACGACCGTTCGCGTGGTCGTTTTCACGCGCGCGATTTACCGCAGGACCGCCCGGTCGCGCAGGCCTCTCCCGGCGTGTCTCGCGCTGTCCCGGCTGTCTAATTTTCCCATCCCGAGCCTCGTGGGCGGGATGCGGAAATCGGCGCCTGGGCGCGAGGGTCTTAGCGCGGCGGACGACGTGCGAGAGACCTGTCGACACGGCCGTCGCGTACCTTGGCTTAGTTTTCTTAATTATGATTTACCGCGGGCATTGCAAGACCCGCGATGGCGGTTGGTCAGAAGGACCGGGAAAGGGACGACAAACAAGTAATGATATCGTGACGCCGCACGGCGAGGCTCACCCGTCACTACCAAATCTTCCGGCGTCGAGTATCCGCGGGATCGGCTGCGGGAAATCTCGTCGTTGCTGTCGTTACGATCCCGGGCTCCTGTCGCTACGCTGAGGCTTCACGCGTGCTCGCTCCAGCTCGTCGCTCGACGATTCCTCGGGAAGTGCCTCGAGGTCTCGCTCGCACGCACGCACGGGGCGAATAATCCCCTCTCCGCCTAATTGCGCTGACCGGCAAGCAGGCGGCCAACTCTGCCCTGCCGGGCAGCCGTTCGATCTTGGCGACAAAGATCGCTCGCGCCACAGTTGGCTTGAGTGGCGCGAGATACGGACGACTCCGCTTCTCTAGGCGGCGGCGGTGGCGGCGGCGGCGGGAAGTTCAACTACGCCGAGCGTCCAGGGACGTAGCGACAAGGCTGCTGCGGCGTTCCAGCGTCGTTCTCTCTCCCGCGCAGACTCGTCGGTACGGGTTCACCCCGGCGACGGCATCAATTCCCGGCGAAATAATAAAATAATCGGGAACATAAAATAAAAGTTAGGGAAAAATAAATATTTAATAAATTATGGCCCTGCGGATCGGTCGTGGAGTCGTCGACCGGCTGAGCTGGCCGTTGGTTTGAAGGCACGGGATTTTCCCGTGTTACAGTAGATAATATGGCGCGTTTTTGTTTTACCACTTGGGAAAGTTGTATCCCCAGTAGGCCTAATCAACTTATAATACTGTCGCAAGCACCGAGTGACGTTTAGTAGCCGTCATTATCTCACGATAACTGTGCATAATACGGGTGCTGTCACGTAAAGTTGTTACCACAGACTTATTTGCAAGTACAATGGCGTTGTCTATAAGGCTGCGACAGATTTATTTAAGAGTAACTGGCGCTGTCACTTAAGGCTGCTGGCACAGACTTATTTGTGATTATACTGGCGCTGTCACGTAAGACTGCTGCCACAAACTTTCAGAGTATACATGCGCTGTCATATGAGACTGCTGCTACAGATTTATTTGTAAGTATACTGGCGCTGCCATATAAGGCTGCTGCTACAGATTTATTTGAGTATACTGGCGCTGCTACGCATTTATTACCCGTTCACTTTTTTTCCACTGAATCAGAATTTTTGTGCCACATGAAGCTGGTGCCACAGACATAGAAGCGAAGCCCCTAATTTATGTCATCATATCAATAAAATAATTTGCATATATTGTATTTCATCAAATACTTCTTTCCATACTATGTTGTTAATTGCATCTAAATTTTCCGAATCATTTTGAATAAATAATTGGTTCGCATTTTTACATCTCGACAATGCTTATGTAGGAATTGTGTGGGAGAAAGAAGAATTCCCTCAACTCCAAACTAATATAGAAATTTGTGTCTTTATTCCCGGGACGCGTATTACAGACGTAGCGATAATTCGGTGTGCCCGGCACGTGTTTACAGGCGTAGATACCGTGATCGACTGTCCCGTGAGCCGTTACAATTATTCGGTCTCACGGAAACCGAAACGTCTCGAATGTTCTCGAGCGTTTGTTTTTATTTCGGCGCGAGGCTCGAACGCTCTCGCTCGCTGCCGATGTGGTAGACGCCACATGTCTCCCCTTTTTGGAAAGTTCAATTTGTCGGCTGCCAATCTGCGAGCCTTGCTCCAAACTGGCGGTCCTTCGGTCGTGTTGATGTGATGCACGGTGGAATGTTTGGGTTCCTGGAAAACTCCATTAGGTTTAGTAATTTCGGGAAAATTCGAGAGTAACTCCCAGAACGGTGAATCAATGTTGCTCTGGAGTGCTTGCAGCGATGCTACTGCAGGAATCTTCAGCATCTTCCCGGTAGTTGTTAAACCAGTTACCCCGTCAATAACACACGCGTTCTTGACGTCAACAAGTAAGCCGAAATGTTTGAGGAAATCGGCTCCGATTATTGGATGCGAGACATCTGCTACGACGAAACGCCAAGACAGCTCTCTGCGCAAACCAATATCTAGTTTGATGTGTGTGTCGCCGTAAGTGTTGATAGGCGTATTATTCGCTGCGTACAACATGTAGTCGAGCGCGCGCGAAGACAGGTCTCGCTTCGGGTAAACAGTGACCTGCGAACCCGTGTCGACCAGGAATTCGACTCCCGACGTTTTGTCCACAACAAATAGGCGGGCTGAATCGGGAGAGTCCGTTACCGCCTCTACTGACTCTCGGGCGCGTTTCCCTGAAACTTACAACCAGATAAACACTTCTTCGCGTCTTTCCCGAATTTGTGATGATACCAGCATATTTCGGATTTATGAAGCTTATTGTCGCGCGATTTGCTTCTCGAGCGACTGCGAGATCGTCGGCTGTCTTTCGCCTGTTTACCAACAATCTCAGCGAGCTGTGATACTTGCTTGGTAAGCGCCGCGATTTGACCTTGGAAGTCCGAGACAGCAGCAACGCTACTTGGTCTCAAAACTTCGTTGAGAGCATCGGCGGCTTCCGACAGTTGGTCGATCGTTGCTTCTTTTTGAATCACCAGGCCCGCTCGAATTTGTTCCGGGAGATGCGACAGCCAACGCGCCTTGAGGACGTCGTCGTCGATATCGGGGACGAGACTTCGCAGGTGACGCAGGTGTTGCGACGGTTTGCGGTCCCCGAGGCTCTCCCCGTCGAGCAGTTGCAAAAGCTTCGCTGCCTTGGATTTCGAAAAACGAGATATTAATGTTTCTTTCAATTTTTGAAACGGTACCTGGAGTGGTGGATTGGTGATGATGTCTTCCACTTCCGCTGCAGAGCGCGTGTCGATTAACGGAATCGTGTAGTGGAATTTGTCCAGTTCCGTGACGATTTTTCGGTTGCGGAACTGCGATTCGAGTTGTGCGAACCACAGCGCTGGTCGCTCCGCGCTGAACGGCGGTGCCTTGACGTCATACACCACTGTCATATCACAGACCGCGTTTTTCCACTCGTCACCCGTTTCGTCGCTAGTAGCCATCTCGAGTGACAGAAACTACACTAACCGGCAAGTCAAAACCCGAGACAATGCACTGAGCAACGGCTTCCAAAGTGTCTTTGTCTCACTACTAGCGCAGCACAACGTCCATGGGTGCTCAGCAATGCACTAGCTTGAAAAAACGAAAATCACCGCGCAACGCGCACCGGTGTGCGGCAGGATAATAGTATCGGGGAAAGAGAGAAAAAAAAATGAATTATTAACTGCGAGTCGACACACGGTCGCGAAAATTCACTATTCCGCGGCGCGTCCCGTTCAATCACTTTTCTTTCGAAAAATTCGGGGTCACCAATGTAGGAATTGTGTGGGAGAAAGAAGAATTCCCTCAACTCCAAACTAATATAGAAATTTGTGTCTTTATTCCCGGGACGCGTATTACAGACGTAGCGATAATTCGGTGTGCCCGGCACGTGTTTACAGGCGTAGATACCGTGATCGACTGTCCCGTGAGCCGTTACAATTATTCGGTCTCACGGAAACCGAAACGTCTCGAATGTTCTCGAGCGTTTGTTTTTATTTCGGCGCGAGGCTCGAACGCTCTCGCTCGCTGCCGATGTGGTAGACGCCACATAATTGCCCATGAGAAAATAAAGGTCTATGAATATATATACCAACTTTTTCTAGACTTTGTCCTTGAGATTTATTAATAGTAATTGCAAATGCAAGTACTATAGGGAATTGCCTTCGGTATAAAATAAAAGGTAAAGTAGACAATTCTCCGGTATCTAACATTATTCGTGGGATAAATGCATAATTTCCTGCTCGAGTACCAGTGATGATTTCTACTTTAATATTAAATTTATATAATCCGATGATTTTCATTCTTGTTCCATTGCATAGCCCATCATTTATACTTAAGTTCCTGATGAGCATGACAATAGCGCCAATTTTTAGACTTAATTTACGAACTGGAATCCCTGGAAATCTTAAAGAATTCAAATTTTCTATTGGATAATTTAAATTAACATCATTATCAGTCTGATCAATTCCCTTGTGCTTTGCGTAATCTATACTGTAATATATCTTTTGGTCACCTTTAATATTTTTCAGTATTTTATCATTTAATCTATATATATCGTCATTATAGCAAGACAGAACAGTACACTTTGATAAATCATCATTTATATTAACAGACGAACCGTACATTTTTGTACAAATGTCATCAGATATCCATTTTTCGGGCATTTTTAATGACTTTATGACACCTGTTCCAATTTTTAATATAAAAGATACAAACTTTGTATAAGAAGAACGCATATTTTTTTTTATTTAAATATTTTAAAATGCTGCCAGACGTTTGAAAACTTGATTGCATCTTTAATAATACTCCATTTCGTTCCATTTTTTACAACCGGAAAAATTTGGCGAAAATCCCCGCCCAATATAATTAATTTTCCTGCAAAAGGAATGTGATCAATCCCACAACAATATCGAAGAGTTTTACCAACAATCTGTAATGCCTCTTTTGGAATCATAGATGCTTCATCCCATATAATGATATCACATTCGCGTAAACGTTTTTTGTCGGACGCTAATTCTAAAAATGAAGTTTCTATTCCGGTTAAATCTAATGGTAATTTAAAGGTTCTATGACTTGTCATTCCACCGGGTAATAGAGTTGATGCTATACCCGTCCAGGCCATAGCTAATGCATTTTTCCCTATACCTAAAAAATGGTGTATTAAAGTTGTATACAGAAATGTTTTACCTGTACCACCAGGACCATCAATATAAATCATCTTTTTATTATTATTATTATTATTATTATTATTATTAGTTATATAATTGAAAATCAATTTTTGTTCAGTATTTAACTGATGAATTAGTTTATTACTAATAGTTTTATGTTTTAACATAACTTCTTCTTTATTATTGAAACTTTCATCGAATTTTATACACTCGTCTGGTTCCGGAAGGCTAAAATCTGAGCATTTCGTATTCTCCGTTTTAAAAATATTATTTATTTCTTGTAATGCTTTGTTTTCATTATTATTATCAAAACCTTCACAAAAATATTCCTTAAATTTATACCATATTTCACATGAATTTGAAAAACTATCAGATAGAAAAAACCACGCGGAAAATGTACGTAACTTGGTAGGCATCATTATACTGCAAGCTTCATCGAAAATGTTTACGATTTCGGCGTCATTTTCAACTAATCCCATTGCAATTGCTGCTTCTTTAAAACTTTTATAAGTTACTCCTTCAAATGTTTTTAATTGTTCAAAACTTGTAGCTCCTTTTACACGGGTTAATATTAATGTTAAATGAAAGCGTTCAATGTCTCGTGCACTTACACTAACGATTCGACCAATTTCTTGAGAAAATATACGGCGCTTAACCCACTTTTTCTTTGTGGTAAATAAATAGTATTTTGGAATGTTGCCATAAATATACTTTGGAGCTTCTACTTCATTTTTATTTAATTGAAACCATGCAGTTAAAGTCGTTATGTTGTTTTCTAAAGCGTGTCCTTCTTTATTTTCTTAAAAAATGATCTGCTGTTGATTTTCTGTATGTACGGCTAACCTAACAATAGTATGAGATCTACTGGAAAGTAGAAGTGATTCTATTCGCTAAGCCGCTTCCATAGAACTCACGTATCGGCAATCAATATAGTCAGAAATTTCGTCGTGAATTACATTATCAATTTCATTGTTTTTCTTAAATTTAAGATATGCTCAATCGTATCCCTTGTGTAGATATTTATATAAATATTTCGTACTCATAATTGAAGCACAATACTCAACATTTACGTGACAATTATACTTTTTAAGAATAGCTGGGCTGTAAGGAACTACCATTGAATTATCGACTTTAACAAAATGACCATTAATTTTTTTATTATATACGTATCCAATATCACGATTATCTCGACCTCTATAGATAGGAAATCCATTTTTCTCGAACTCCGTGAATTCGCTAAACTTTTTCTGGAACTTTTTTGCACATATATTTTTTTCATTGTCATAACACAAAGAAAACTCCGTATGTGGTCCATGTAACATACGTTTTATTACTAATTCTCGTAATTCAGCATCTTCAGAAGGTACTTCTGCACTGATGTATTCATCAATTGCTTCTGGACTTATTAACTTGCTTTTATAGTTAAGCACAAACAACATGTGTGCGTGTGGCAAACCACGTTTTTTGAAATTCCATTGTGTAAACATATCCTAAAATATTCGCAAACATTTTTCCACTATGTATGTATGTATGTATTCCTTTATTGTTCCCCTCAGGGTTACAAGGCTTCCGTTCCTTAAAATATTTTTACATTCTTTTTTTTACATCCTTACTCTACCTTATCCTACTATTTACATTTCTTTACTCTCTGCACGCACGCCCGCTTCGCCGTTCTCACGCCCGCTCGCCCGTCCTCCCTCTCCCTCTCCCTCTCCCTCTCCCTCTCCCTCTCCCTCTCCCTCTCCCTCTCCCTCTCCCTCTCCCTCTCCCTCTCCCTCTCCCTCTCCCTCTCCCTCTCCCTCTCCCTCTCCTCTCCTCTCCCTCTCCCTCTCCTCTCCCTCTCCCTCTCCCTCTCCCTCTCCCTCTCCCTCTCCCTCTCCCTCTCCCTGGC
>OZ010635.1:6421624-6481624 GCA_963932165.1 Pimpla rufipes
CAAAAATCGCGTATACTTCTCTTTTTCCGAGACGGAGTTGTAGCTGAATTGTCGAAATTAACGTAAAGATACACTCGGTGCATCCACGGCCCTTTCTAAAACCCATTTGAGTTTCCGGGAGAAGTCCTCGCGCCTCTACATACTGCTCCAGCCTTTCTTTTAATATCTGCGTAAATATTTTTGTAACATTGTTTACCAGCGCTATTCCGCGATAATTGGACGGTTCGTCTTTGTTCCCTTTCTTGAATATCATTGTGAGCCATACCTTCGCCCAACTCCGGGGGACGCTTTCTCGCTCCAACACAACGTTGAAGAGTTTCAAGAGATACAGGCATGCGTTTGTCGGCAATGATTTATAAAATTCGTTTGAGACTTGGTCTGGCCCAGCGGCTTTCCCGTTCTTACATTTTTTAAGGGTTTGCTTCAGTTCTTGTAAAGTAATTTGCTCATCTAATGCTTGAATATAAGTACCTTCGAATTCAAGGGATAAAGTCGCGCCGTCCGTTACCTTAGGTGTATAGTATACCGCTTCGTAAAAAGCATTCCATCTATCGACAGGGAGCGTTGCTTCGTTGCGTTTGTTTACTCTGAATTTTTTGACAGCCCTCCAAAAATCCTGTGGTCGACTGAGGTTTGCAAAGCTTTCCCTGATGGTATCGTTATATTTTCTTTTTTTTCTTGCAATCGTTGCTCTAAATATTTTCCTCGCATCTACAAAATCTAGCCTTTTTTGCGCGCTTGTGCGCTCATTGACACAGTCTGCCGTGGCTCTACTCAATACATTTTTGGCCTCTTTACAATCTCCGTCGAACCAAGGCTTCCTGAGAGGCCTCATGGACGAGTGTCTTGCGGTGCCGACATTTTTTGACATTCCCGTAATCTCCGCGGTTTGTTTTATTGTTTGCATTAAATTTTCATATATTTGCTCCGCTGTTTGTGCCCGCGTGATTTCTGGGTGTACAATAGCTTGGTTCATTTCCCTTTGATATCGCTCTAATTGCTCAGTTGCCCAAATTAATTTAGTACTTACATTAGCGACTCCTGGGACAACGCCGCTGTTATTTTCTGCTTCGGCGCCGATTGCATATAATTCAAGTTTAACCGGAAAGTGATCCGAGAGGCCCGCTTCTTTTCCTATTTTTAAATCTTTAATTTCGGAGAGACTGGTTGCCTTTGCGAATACGAGGTCTATCATACTGTAACCGTTTTTACTATAGTAAGTGGGATTCGCTGGGCAATCTCCCGGCGATCTACCGTTCAACAGGACATATCCGTTTGTCTGCATGAATTCCAATAGCAGCGGGCCCTTATGAAATCATAATTACAAAACAAACTGTACTTCGAACTAGATTTCATGAATTATTGGAGCATCACAACTCTGATCCTAATTAATACTATTGATACGAAAAAATGTATCTCCTCCTACAATTTTTAATATTATGACCTGTCAATTTTTGTTCGTCCGCATACTATTCTCAACAATTAAGCGTGACAGATTTTTTATATCATTTTTTGTTGGCTATTCTAAAAAATCGACAGTGCGAAAAAATCGATGTTATTTTTTCGATCCAAAATATGTTTTGTACGATTATTTTCAATAGCTCGATCTCGCTGCGGTCCCTTCCCCTTAATTAGAATTAATATTTTTTTCTGAATGTCGTTGCATTCCAACGATGCAAACTTCAACATAACCGCATAAAGCTTCCCTCGCCGCTTGAAGGGGGGGGGGGGGGTAAGGGGGGGGGGGGCTAACTCTCCGATAATGTAATAAGATAAGAGCGCCGGAATCGAGTGACATTACACCGTGAATCGGCCGTTATAAAAACTAAAAAATAATTGTCGGGCGACGTAATGCGCCAACCACCTTTTATTCATTTTTATTAACTTTTATTCATTTTTATTATATCTTATTATACTTTTTATCACCTTTTATCACCTTTTTATATTAACTTTTTTTTTATATTAATAATTTTATTTTATATGAACTTTTATTTTCTTAGCCGCGGCCACGTCGAAATCCCCGAGCCTCGTAGCCACCGCGGTAGCCCCAACGTCCATCCCGATCTTCATATCTGTTGTGTCTGCCGTCTTCGTCCGGGCACATAAAAAAGAAAACGAATATTTTGAGTGTTTTTTATAGGGAAAACATATGAAAATTCAAAGTGAACTCTAAAATCTGAAAAAATTCATACGTATTCAGAAAAATGAACGAATCATTTTCATTAAAAAAAAAGTTGGGTCATCGACAAATTTGTCTAACAATTTTTTTTTTCATCAATTTGATAATAACATTTTCGAATTATTATTACACGAAATTAATCTCTTCAGTACCTTCAATGTGCATGAATTATTTCCGATTTTTCTCCCATCTCGAAGTGTTCGTAATTCTCTCTCAAATTACTCGAATTTATGCGAAATGAATATCGGTCGCAAGGACTACCTTAACAGTGTTTCTCCATATTTTCAATAAGATTACCGTGAAGTTTTATTTGTTGTAATTATTTACATAATTACAAAGCCAATCGTAACGTCAATTTTATTTCTACAATAATTAGCGATTTACAACTCTGATAAAAAGTGACAGGCTCTGTCGCGTCTTATTTTGTTTAAATTTGTTTACCATGTGCTTCCCTGGCAACCAATCACAGCGCGAATAAAACGCAAAAATATTTTCCGTTACTCATGAACTTTTTAAGGTAGTTCTAGCGCCAAGTATTCATTTCGCATAAATTAGAGGAAAATGGGAGATAATTGCAAAGACTTGTCGATGATATAAAAATCTGAAAAAATTCATGGACATTAAAGGTACTGAAAAGAATAATTTTGCATAATAATATTTCTAAAATTTTGTTAATGTTACGTCGCGAATTGCTATTTTTGAGACACAAATGATAAAAGGCAAAGGGAAGAAAATCTCCCCCTATTGCTCTGCGGTATCAATGTGACTCGGCAAAACGCGGAGGTGTTAAGTTTAGAGCCTACCCTTTCGGGCAAAAGCTCGGGAAGGAACTTGAAAAAGTAATTCTGACTTCACATTAAATCACAAAAATAAAGACTAAAATGAATGAAATAAAAAACTTATCCGTGTGGCGAAAATGGGCGAATATGGGATGGAACCGTGTGATTGATGAATAACAAGATGAATGAAAGGTGAGAATCAGAACGATCCCAATGATCCAACGCTGGTGATAACCCTCCGGCTGTCCTCTCGAATATCAGATGAATAGAATTTTCCGATGACAAGGAAGGGCGATGGTGTGGTTCTTTCGGATTTAAACACTGGTCGTAATTCACTGGTAAAATTGATTTTTATTCTGCCCGTTCAGTTTGTCAGGGCAATGTCAAAATAATATTTCACAAAAAGTTTCAGTTCACAATTCGAAATTTGGATTATTGGCTGTTTCACAATTTCACAATTAAATTCTTGAAAATCGGAAATAAAAATATAATTCGTAATTTAGTACACCATATTTGATTTTAACAGGTCGATTCAGCACTCGAGATTTGGTTTTAAAGAAGGTAAAGTTCACAGTTCCACAAATACGGCGTATTAGAAATGTCGAAGTTCGCAATTTCGAATTTGGATTAAAAGTGTCAAAGTTCACTATTACAGAAATACGGAGTTTTAATCACAAGATCAAAGAAAGGTTGGATTTCCGATATAAAATCCGAACTATATTATTTAAAATATCGATGGTTTACAATTTTTAATGTTGGAGAGATTTAAGATCTCAAATTCACAAATTCACGATTTTAATTTCCTAAGTTGATCTGACAGATAATTCGGTGACAAAAATGGTTCGATTCGGGTCCGGAATATTAATGAGCTCCGTCGGCTTTTGCGGCTCATTAAATAAGCTCCTCGCTATTTCCCCGTTGTCGCCTTGAGGAAGGGGTGACGGTCGAGCGGTGCGTTACGCGTCTTACCGTCCCCTCACGCTTCATACCTGACGGCTACTCTTATCGGATTCTTACTATAGCTGTCGAACGGTGAGTTGCGCCTACCGTCCCCTCACGCCTCATACCTACCGGGCTACTCTCATCGCGCTCACTCTACGCTAATTTCTTATTTATTAAATTATTATTATCATTGATAGTAATTTATCTTGTTTCTGTTAATGAATTATATGTCACTCCTATCATTTACTTGAACGAACTCCCAAATTTTAATTGTTTATATAATTATTTATCAATAGCTTAATTATTTACTCATGATTAATTTAATTAAAAAAAAACCCCTTGTTGATGGAATTTATCCCTATTTTACCCTCGATTTTTATAACAATAGTTTCACAATATTTATCGATAAATTAAAACGATCGCGGAGAGGAAGTCGTGTGATTCGGTGACGATGTTCCCCACGCTTACTCCAGTCTTCTCCTTCTTCTCCAATAGTGTCGGTGGTGTGGTCATCATTTCTCCTCTTTGGACTGGAGGGGTTGTTGCTAGGTGCGTCAATTTCCTTTGTCGTCCAATCGTCTTGGGTGGTGTTTCTGCGTCGTGGATTGGAATTTTTCTGCACTGGATGGTGTGTTGTTTCACACGACCGACGATAAGTCACACTTCGTTATTTCTCTCTTCGGTTTCAAAATCGATATTACCATTTACCGGGTGTTTAACATTTAGATAATTATGATTTAATATTCATACAATATTCATATTTTTTGTTATCTTCTGTTTATTTATTTGTTTTTCTAATGTTTTTCTTTACCCAACTGTCTCGACTTGACCCGTAGATTTTTAATTCATAAACAAACTCAATTAATTTATTATTTTTTTCTACAACTGTTTCCCCACTAATTCACCATTAATTCACAAATCACGGCAACATAAGGAAAGGCACCACAAATATAATCCGTTTAGGTCAGTGGAGTACGAAAATGAGTGGAGATTACGAAAATGATATGATTCACACATTTTTGGTCACCCGGTAGACGCATCGCGAATCCCCGCGAAGAGTCACTGGAACGCACTGTCTTTCGGTTACTCGGTCGGGACAATACCTGACCCATTCGATATGATAAGATTCACCGATGCACGCCCGACTCGTTATACTTGCGATCTCCGGTGCCACACGACGCACCTCATATATATGGGTGACGCGTGTATGTGTGTCCACCTACGGCCGCTACTCACACTCTCTCCTCTTTGCCTTATTTATTCCATATAAAAAGAATATATTACCGTAATTGAATTTTCAGTTTAAAAACGTGTAGTCCCGAAAAATCACGGGACGTAACATTAACAAATTGATGAAAAAAAAATGGTTTAACAAATATTTCGATGACTCAAGTTTTTTTATGAAAATGATTCCTTCGTTATTTTGAATACGTATGAATCTTTTAGATTTCTAAGTACTATTTCAAATTTATACACATTTTCCATATAAAAAACACAAATTTCAGAGTACTTAAAAATATGAAAAAATTCATACGTATTCAGAAAAACGAAGAAATTATTTTCATAAAAAAAACGTGGGTCACCGAAATATTTGTTAAACAATTTTTTTTCCTCGATTTGTTAATAACATTTTGGTAATATTATTATGCAAAATTAAACTTGTCTGCTACCTTTAATGTGCATGCATTTTTTCAGACCATCGAGAAGTGTTTGCAATTCTCACGCACTTTAATCGAATTTATGCGAATTGAATACTTGGCGCTCGAACTACCTTAATATAAGAAGATGAAGGTACTCACTCTTCAACATCCGAATCGATTCCTGTATTTTGGAGATGCGACGAACGGAGGCTTCCGTAGCATTCTCGATTTCCGCAATCTGTGATTCTGCCTCAACGATCCTACCTCGCAGGACCGTCATTTCTGGTGCTAAAATGTAATTGTATAAGATAAAAGGCTCAAAATTTTACGAAATCCGAACTACTTTACCGATTTTATCGAAATTCATTATCATATAACATTGAACGTATCTTCAGTTATGAAGAACTATTTAGCCAAATCGGCGAATTTTTACGAAAATTAGAGCGACCACCCCCTTTTTTCAACAAATTAAAATCAACATAAAATCTTAATGACTTTATATATTTTGGGAAAAATCGCCACATTCAAAGAGGAGCAGCTACTCTACTTGCGTGCCAAATTGGAGCCGGATCGCTCGAACGGTTACCGAGTAAGAGGCGATTGAATTTTCTGAGTCTAGCACACACTGTGCAGTGTTGTAAGTCCCCATTACTTTGTGAATTAAAGTTTACACAACAGTTTGTTGTCTAGTTACCATTTTCGAACGATGACCTGTAGCGATTATAAAATTACACGTGAACTTTTGAATAGCCGTAAGAAAAACCGAATTTTTCATTAAATTTTCGGAGAAATCGTGAGGAAAATGGCCATGCACGGTCCTCCATTATTTTCGCAATGCATTAACGGTATATCTCCATTTTTTCAATAAGATTACCATGAAGTGTTATGGGAAATTAATATTTCTCGCCTCTATTGAAAAGTTTACACGTCATATCATAATCATTACGAGTTATTATTACAAAAACATAATTATAAAGCCAATCGTATCGTCGATTTTATTTCGATAAAAATGAGGGATTTACAACTCTGACACACACGCATACATAATTACATACATACGGACATTTTTTCTAAACCACTTTTCCCGAGGTTTTAGGTAATTTTAAGCGTACTAACATCAAAATATCGAAAAATGAAAACAAAGCTTCCTACTATGAGGAAGCAAAATAAGGAGGAGATTGGAGATGGTCGGATTTTTTTAAGGTAGTCCTCCCGCCATGTCTGATGCCGTATAAGTTCGAGGGAGAATTTCCGGATAGTTATCAATAAGACAAAAATCTGAAAAAAATCAAGCATATGGAAGATGCTGAAAACGATTATTTTGGCACAATAATAATTGAAAAAAGTTAATAATAAATTACTTAAATAAATAATAGTGCAACAAATTATCCGGTAACCTAATTCTTTTTTGTTATGAAAAACATTTGTTTATTTTTCCGAATACGCATGAATTTTTTCAGAATTCTGTCTGATTTTCAATTTTATACTTAAAAAAAAAGTCATTATCTAACGTCAGACAAAATTCTGAAAAAATGCATGCGTCTTCGGAAAAATAAACAAATGTTTTTCATAACAAACAAAAATTAGGTTACCGGATAATTTGTTGCACTATTATTTATTTAAATAATTTATTATTAACTTTTTTCAATTATTATTGTGCCAAAATAATCTTTTCAGCATGTTCCATATGCTTCATTTTTTCCAGATTTTTATCTTATCGAGAACTGTTCATAATTCTGTATCATTTTCTCTCGAACTTATGCGACGTCAAACAAGGCGGGAGCACTACCTTAATATTATAACTTACCATGTTCATAGAGCTCCGCAAAACGTATGTTTTGCTCCAGAACCTTCTTGTCGGCCTTCATTTTCTCCATTTCCGCTGCCTGCAATTTTTGTTGTAGATTGGAGATTTCGCGTCGCAAAGCAGCAGGGTCGCTCGTTTCATCCTGCGATTCCATATCAGTGTTGTTCTCGTGCAAAATGTTATTGTTGGTCACCTGACCACCTTCGGCGCTGTCTTGGACCCCGTTCACTAAAGTGAAAATATATTTGAATAATTATTATGCAAAATCAATCTCTTCAGCACTTTCTACATGCTTGAGGCAATTATCTACGATAATTGCCTCGACAATCGACATTGACTGTGTCCGTTGCCGATTGCAGCACGACACCCGGGCTCAGTGTCCTGAGTACGCAGCTGTCAATCACTAAATATTTTAGAAATTCAGTTGGTGGCGCAATTAGTGTTTAAATTTAATTTAATAATTTAATTTAATTTTTTTTATAACCATGCCAGGTTATTATCCTTTCTTATATTATTAAAAACATTATGTTCAGAATTAATTATAACCTCGAAAGTTGAAACACGCGAAACCAAGGATATGTATGTATTAACACCGAAATTATTCGTTGATCTCCACACTAGAATCATTATCTGTATATTTTACTTACTTTTCATTCAGCACCGACGAAATCTTCGACGAAAATCTTCTTTTGCTTCCTCATAGAGGAAGCCTTGTTTTCGTGAAAATTTTTTTTTTTCGAGATTTTCATGTCAGTACACTCAGCATGGTCCAAAACGTCGAGAAAAGTGGTTTGTGCGAAATGTCTGTATGTGTGTGTGTGTGTGTGTGTGTATGTGCACGTTTTTTTGTTTACACGATAACTGCCGTAATTTTTTAAGAATATTCTTCAAATTTGGCACGCACGTTCGCTATCATAGAATACATTATGGGATTGTAGTTGACGCGAATCGGTTAGGAAATTCAGATTTTACAGCATTTTGAAAATTTGGCAAAAATCGTTTTCGCGCTATAACTTCCGCAAATTGAGAGATATCGGGATGAAATTTTGTACGACAATAGACCACCTTAAAACCATGATTTGTATCAAATTTGGCGAAAATCGGCAAAGCAGTTCTCATGTTATTGCAATTTCATTATTTTTTCAAATGTCTGTAAGTACTATAGCTCCTGTAAATTATGAGACATCCGATTGCAATTTCGAACATGTCATTACGTTCATTGATTATTAACGATGAATTTCGTCAAGGAAACTACCGTTATGTCGGTAAATTTGGATTTTGCTGCATGAAAAACAAAAAAAAGCCGGCACCCAAAAAAAAATCGGAAAAAAATTTTTGCAGAATTTTCTCAAATGTGATTCACGTATGGACAACCATGGACCACGTTTCAAGTACAGATTTGACGCCGATCTGAAAAGCCGTTCAAATTTTATGGCATTTAGAACATTTTGAAAAATCTCGTTATCACGCTGGATTATGCAAATTACAAGGTACCGGCTTCTAATTTGGTCCACACATTCACTATCATGAACCAAGGGTTGGGTACAAATTTGAGGGAAATCGGTTCGGTGGTTAAAATCTTACATTTTTATTTATTAAAAAAAAACAGCCGAAAAAACCTGCAAAGTAGAACCTTGCAAATTGCTTCCTCAATATTTTACACTTTTGACGATGCTTCCTCTATGAGGAAGCCAAAATTGATCAACATACTTCCTCATAGAGGTAGCATCGTCAAAAGTGTAAAATACTGAGGAAGCAATTTGCAAGGTTCTACTTTGCAGGTTTTTTTTTCTTCTCATAAAGCGGCTGACTCAAAGCGGCTGACTCGGCTGGCGCACTGATGCGAAAAGGACGCCGAACAACGATGACTCCGAAATGCTACCGTCTCTTGTTCGATATGTCGCTGCGAAAATGTCGATTTTCGGGATTAAATCTACGAAATTAGCCCATCACCACTACCCGCGACCACGTGCGACCGGCTTGCTATTACCGTCAAATGACGGTCATTTTTCGGCACGGCACATGTGCTGCGCTCTCGCCGAGAGCCCGACGCGCTCGCCTGAAGATACGTTCAATGTTATATGATATTGAATTTCGATAAAATCCGAAATAAAATTCGATAAAATCCGAAATTCAATATCATACAACATTGAACGTATCTTCAGGCGAGCGCGTCGGGCTCTCGGCGAGAGCGCAGCACATGTGCCGTGCCGAAAAATGACCGTCATTTGACGGTAATAGCAAGCCGGTCGCACGTGGTCGCGGGTAGTGGTGATGGGCTAATTTCGTAGATTTAATCCCGAAAATCGACATTTTCGCAGCGACATATCGAACAAGAGACGGTAGCATTTCGGAGTCATCGTTGTTCGGCGTCCTTTTCGCATCAGTGCGCCAGCCGAGTCAGCCGCTTTGAGTCAGCCGCTTTATCAGAAGAAAAAAAGAAGATTTTCGTCGAAAATTTCGTCGGTGCTGAACGAAAAGTAAGTAAAATATACAGATAATGATTCTAGTGTGGAGATCAACGAATAATTTCGGTGTTAATACATACATATCCTTGGTTTCGCGTGTTTCAACTTTCGAGGTTATAATTAATTCTGAACATGATTTTTTTAATAATATAAGAAAGGATAATAACCTGGCATGGTTATAACATTTTTTTAATTAAATTATTAAATTAAATTTAAACACTAATTGCGCCACCAACTGAATTTCTAAAATATTTAGTGATTGACAGCTGCGTACTCAGGACACTGAGCCCGGGTGTCGTGCTGCAATCGGCAACGGACACAGTCAATGTCGATAGTCGAGGCAATTATCGTAGATAATTGTGTTAACGACACGGGGATTAGACGTCGACTCCCCGTTAGTTGTCGTTGTGAGGGCGTGGCGGGAAAGTTTGAATCTCGTAGACCCGGTACACGTATGCAGAAAAATTATTAACTTTATTCGGCTCGGTCGGCCAACTCGCCGTCTCACCGGCAGATTAACAAAACAATTCGTAGTACAACCTCTCGTAACGCCTTGGATAAATCTACAATGTCCTTCTTAAGCTAAATCTCACTCACACGTTCTCGCTCGTACGCACTCGCTCCGACCGCTCTCCGTTCCGTTCCTCGCTCGCGTTTTTCGGCTCGTTCGCCGCCGTTCGCGTTCTCGCTCACTCGCTGTCTCGTACATGTATATCCGTCCTCGAGTCCGTTCACGCTCCGACTCTCACACTCCGTTTTACGTTCTCGCTCTCCTTCTCGCACGTCCGTCCTCCAGCTCGCTCACGCTCAGACTCTCGTCGCTCCGCGGCGCGGGATTTCTTACCCCCCCCCCCCCCGCCTCGTAACCCTCGCGGTTCCGCCTCTCACGCTCTCTCGCTTACCGACCGCGCACTCCGACGTACGCGAGCGCTTCTCGACGCTAACAATTGCCTCAAGCAATTACCTAAAACCTCGGGAAAAGTGGTTTAGAAAAAATGTCCGTATGTATGTAATTATGTATGCGTGTGTGTCAGAGTTGTAAATTCCTCATTTTTATCGAAATAAAATCGACGATACGATTGGCTTTATAATTATTTTTTTGTAATAATACCTCGTAATGATTATGATATGACGTGTAAACTTTTAAATATAGAGGCGAGAAATATTAATTTCCCATAACACTTCATGGTAATCTTATTGAAAAAATGGAGATATACCGTTATGCATTGCGAAAATAATGGAGGACCGTGCTTGGCCATTTTCCTCACGATTTCTCCGAAAATTTAATGAAAAATTCGGTTTTTCTTACGGCTATTCAAAAGTTCACGTGTAATTTTATAATCGCTACAGGTCATCGTTCGAAAATGGTAACTAGACAACAAACTGTTGTGTAAACTTTAATTCACAAAGTAATGGGGACTTACAACACTGCACAGTGTGTGTGCTGGACTCAGAAAATTCAATCGCCTCTTACTCGGTAACCGTTCGAGCGATCCGGCTCCAATTTGGCACGCAAGTAGAGTAGCTGCTCCTCTTTGAATGTGGCGATTTTTCCCAAAATATATAAAGTCGTTAAGATTTTATGTTGATTTTAATTTGTTGAAAAAAGGGGGTGGTCGCTCTAATTTTCGTAAAAATTCGCCGATTTGGCTAAATAGTTCTTCATAACTGAAGATACGTTCAATGTTGTATGATATTGAATTTCGATAAAATCGGTAAAGTAGTTCGGATTTCGTAAAATTTTGAGCCTTTTATCTTATACAATTACATTTTAGCACCAGAAATGACGGTCCTGCGAGGTAGGATCGTTGAGGCAAAATCGCAGATTGCGGAAATCGAGAATGCTACGGAAGCCTCCGTTCGTCGCATCTCCAAAATACAGGAATCGATTCGGATGTTGAAGAGTGAGTACCTTCATCTTCTTATATTAAGGTAGTTCGAGCGCCAAGTATTCAATTCGCATAAATTCGATTAAAGTGCGTGAGAATTGCAAACACTTCTCGATGGTCTGAAAAAATGCATGCACATTAAAGGTAGCAGAAAAGTTTAATTTTGCATAATAATATTTCCAAAATGTTATTAACAAATCGAGGAAAAAAAATGGTTTAACAAATATTTCGGTGACCCACGTTTTTTTTATGAAAATAATTTCTTCGTTTTTCTGAATACGTATGAATTTTTTCATATTTTTAAGTACTCTGAAATTTGTGTTTTTTATATGGAAAATGTGTATAAATTTGAAATAGTACTTAGAAATCTAAAAGATTCATACGTATTCAAAATAACGAAGGAATCATTTTCATAAAAAAACTTGAGTCATCGAAATATTTGTTAAACCATTTTTTTTTTCATCAATTTGTTAACAAAATTTTAGAAATATTATTATGCAAAATTATTCTTTTCAGTACCTTTAATGTCCATGAATTTTTTCAGATTTTTATATCATCGACAAGTCTTTGCAATTATCTCCCATTTTCCTCTAATTTATGCGAAATGAATATTTGGCGCTAGAACTACCTTAAAAAGTTCATGAGTAACGGAAAATATTTTTGCGTTTTATTCGCGCTGTGATTGGTTGCCAGGGAAGCACATGGTAAACAAATTTAAACAAAATAAGACGCGACAGAGCCTGTCACTTTTTATCAGAGTTGTAAATCGCTAATTATTGTAGAAATAAAATTGACGGTACGATTGGCTTTGTAATTATGTAAATAATTACAACAAATAAAACTTCACGGTAATCTTATTGAAAATATGGAGAAACACTGTTAAGGTAGTCCTTGCGACCGATATTCATTTCGCATAAATTCGAGTAATTTGAGAGAGAATTACGAACACTTCGAGATGGGAGAAAAATCGGAAATAATTCATGCACATTGAAGGTACTGAAGAGATTAATTTTGTGTAATAATAATTCGAAAATGTTATTATCAAATTGATGAAAAAAAATATTGTTTGACAAATTTGTCGATGACCCAACTTTTTTTTTAACGAAAATGATTCGTTCATTTTTCTGAATACGTATGAATTTTTTCAGATTTTAGAGTTCACTTTGAATTTTCATATGTTTTCCCTATAAAAAACACTCAAAATATTCGTTTTCTTTTTTATGTGCCCGGACGAAGACGGCAGACGCAACAGATATGAAGATCGGGATGGACGTTGGGGCTACCGCGGTGGCTACGAGGCTCGGGGATTTCGACGTGGCCGCGGCTAAGAAAATAAAAGTTCATATAAAATAAAATTATTAATATAAAAAAAAAGTTAATATAAAAAGATGATAAAAGGTGATAAAAAGTATAATAAGATATAATAAAAATGAATAAAAGTTAATAAAAATGAATAAAAGTTAATAAAAATGAATAAAAGTTAATAAAAATGAATAAAAGGTGGTTGGCGCATTACGTCGCCCGACAATTATTTTTTAGTTTTTATAACGGCCGATTCACGGTGTAATGTCACTCGATTCCGGCGCTCTTATCTTATTACATTATCGGAGAGATGACATTTAAAAAAATGTATCGCCCTCGATACGAAAAATTGTATCTGTTGTATTCTTCGGTAATAATTTCCAAGATGTTTAGCAGTCCGAGCGAAGTCAAGTCGCTCGTTAACGTCGAATTGATTGCGCGTCGTTATCGACGTCCAGAAATACCGCGACCGGCGAGGATTATCGGCGCGTTCGACGGACCGAAGATCTATTTATAACCGAGTCGTTTGCAACAATTAACCCAATTATCTTAAGGTAGTCGCCCTGCTTGCGTTCAATTTCGCATAAATTCGAGAAAATTGAGAGAGAATTGCAAGCACTTCTCGATGGTCTAAAAATCTGAAAAAATGCATGCACATTAAAGGTACTGAAAAGATTAATTTGGCATAATAATAATTCTAAAATGTTATTAACAAAATGATGAAAAAAAAAATTGTTTAACAAATATTTCGGTGACCCAAGTTTTTTTTTTATGATAATGATTCTTTCATGTTTCTGAATACGTAGGAATTTTTTCAGATTTTTAAGTAATCTTTGAATTTTGGTGTTTTTTATATGGAAAAAATTCCAAAATTCAAAGATTACTTAAAAATCGGAAAAAATTCATACGTATTCAGAAACATAAAAGAATCATTTTCATAAAAAAAAAATTGGGTCACCGAAATATTTGTTAAACAATTTTTTTTCATCAATTTGTTAATAACATTTTAGAATTATTATTATGCCAAATTCATCTTTTCAGTACCTTTAATGTGCATGAATTTTTTCAGATTTTTAGACCATCGAGAAGTGCTTGCAATTCTCTCTCAATTTTCTCGAATTTATGCGAAATTAAACGCAAGCAGGGCGACTACCTTAACCGAAGAAATCGGCCGAATCGAAGTTATCGGAATGCCCTCGATATCCTGGATATCCCTGTTCGCTCGTGCTACTTGGGAATAAATCATTGCGATGAAACTGCGGTTTGTTCGTTGGTTTCGAATAATTGATGCCATTCTTTTAGCCGAAGAAATCGGCCGGGCGGAAGTTATTAGAATGCCCTCGATATCCATGACATCGCTGTTCGTTCGCGCTTCTTGAAAGCCATAATCCGCTGAAATAGCGGAGAATTCGTCGATTTCGAACATTTAATCCAATTATTTTAGCCGAAGAAATCGGCCGGACCGAAGTTATTTGAATGCCCTCGATATTCTGGACATCGCTGCGATATAATAGCGGTTAATTCGCCGGTTTCGAACAATTAATCCAATTATTTTAGCCGAAGAAATCGGCCGGACCGAAGTTATTTGAATGCCCTCGATATTCTGGACATCGCTGCGATAAAATAGCGGTTAATTCGCCGGTATCGAACAATTAATCCAATTATTTTAGCCGAAGAAATCGGCCGGACCGAAGTTATTAGAATGCCCTCGATATCCATGACATCGCTGTTCGTTCGTGCTACTTGAAAGCCATATTCCGCTGAAATAGCGGTCAATTCGTCGGTTTCGAACAATTAATCCAATTATTTTAGCCGAAGAAATCGGTCGGACCGAAGTTATTAGAATGCCCTCGATATCCTGGACATCGCTGTTCGTTCGCGCTACTTGAAAGTCATCATTGCGCTGAAACAGCGGTGTATTCGTCGGTTTCGAACAATTAATCTAATTATTATTAGCCGAAGAAATCGGCCGGCCCGAAGTTATTAGAATGCCTTCGATATCCTGGACGTCGCTGTTCGCTCGTGCTACTTGGGAATAAATCACTGCGATGAAATTGCGGTTAATTCGTCGGTCCTATCGTTAATGACCCGAATGGCTCCAGCGCTAGTTGTGGCTATTTCTGGAGTTCGATTATAACGGAACGTACAACAATTTGGATGAATAATAGTGATAGTTTTACTATTCGTCCCTCTGTCGAATTGTCCGTCGAATTGTCTCTATCCACGTGTCGCGGACGACAAATGTATCAGGTTCAATATATTTTATTTATTATTCAATGGATAAATTTGGCCTAAAAGATTTATTGATTTTATCCGACGCATACTTTTCACGTCTCTATCCGTGTGAACGTTCGTATTTTGGAATATAACACGTGACGTGGGAGAAGTATAAGCGGGGGCTCCGACAAGCGATTGAAATCTCCCTTAGCAACCGACATAACAAACTGCAGAGCTTCACAGCAACCGCATTTTCTCGCGACTTATATTGTCGAAGACACGCGGCTTCTCCGCGGCTTCTCGTATTGTCTACGAAATAGTGAGTTGCGTGAATTATTGTGTGGTGCATGTGCGACGAAAATGAAACCACCGGAGGATCAGCGTAAAGACAAGACCGCTCAGCGTCTGGCCGGGATTATTGCTGAGCTCGTGGATAGCGTGGACGAAGTCGATTTCGCCAGCGTCGACAAGGACAGCCTCTTCGCAAGGGTATTTTTGTTTGCTTAATAACATATTTTATTTCACTCGGTGCGAGAAAGGTGGTTTTACGGACGTTTCTCGTGCGCGTTACCAAATTTTCGCGCCTTGTGAAGTAAAATTGTATACAATACTCGGGGGAAAAATGTTTTCTCAGCTCGTCTGATTACGTTTTTTCGCCCTCGTATTGTAATGTACTATTATTTCATTATACGTCTACGACGATCTGATCGCCCGACTCGTCATGTACTTTGACGGACGTGCAGATCTTGAGACGCGGCGGGGGACCTTGGAGTCTGCGCTTATTCGGTTCCGCATTTCCGGGATGAAAAATGCAGAACTTTTATTCTGCATTTTTTTGTTCCCTCTTTCTCCGGAACCCGCCGCCGGATACCGCCACTCGTGAATCCGCCGTCATAAAACAATAGAATAATTTCAAATTTCTTCACTGATGAGAAAATAATGACCCTGAAGATTTCTGCATCTGCTCTTGTGTCAGCTGTTACTATGTAACCGGGAGGTAGGGGTGTGCACGAGCTCGTTCGAACACGCTCGATGCATGCCCGTGAAGCTCGGCACCTGATCGAGCTTTGCATCGAGCAAGGCGCTGCATCGAACAATCCGAGCCGCTCGACCTACTCGAGCCGCTCGGGCTACTCGAGCCCGGCGGCCGCTCGAGCTACTCGGGCCGTTCGAGCTGCTCGAGCTACTCGGACCGTTCGAGCTGCTCGAGCCCACCGAGGCTCGAGCCGCCCGAGAGGATCGAGCGGCTCGAGCGGCCGACGCAGCTCGAAGCGGCTCGAGCGGCCGACGCAGCTCGAGCATCCAAATGACTCGAGCAGGTTCGATGAGTTACAATTATTATTATGCTAAATTCATGTTTTCAGTACCTTTCCGAGTACAGTACCGAGAGTTGTCGGCGCAACCAGAGTTGGGGACAATGCAAAACTTTTTTTATGCATCACCGTTTTTTTACCCCATTATTTAAAAAATGGATAATGGAATTCGAATTAGGGTTCTGACTTAGATCCGGGTTATCCGGGTACCCGAATCTATCCGGGTACCGGGATAGCAGCATATGACGCTTCGGATCCGGATATCCGGATACTTACGGATATCCGGATACCCGTATAACCCGATTCTGAAGGATATCCGGATACCCGGATAGTTACGGATACCCGGATAGTTACCGATCCGAATAGATCTGGATTCAGGTATAATTACAGGTAATAAATTAAAGTAAAATCACAGGTTCATTAAATTTAATATTATATTTAAATAATAGCATTGTTCTTTAAAAAAACGAAACAACAACAACAAAATCAGTCCTTAGTCCTAGCTTATACTAGCGCACGATTTTGGTATAAAAATACCAACATATTGACGTTCTCAGGAAGGAGACAATTCCGTTTTGAACTGACGATATTACCGGCCGTCGAAAAAAGCCGCTCGGAGCTTGCGGAAGTTGCTGGAATGCACAAATACTTCCTCGCTAATTCTGCCAGTGCAGGATATCGCTTTTCCCGAGTAGACCACCATTCGAACGGGCTTAGGTTATGACTGATCTGAGGTTCCGTTAGATACATCTCAAATTGGGATTGAGCACTGTTGCTCGTCGGAGCAGATAGGAATAAGAAGTCCATTGCTGTCTCGTGGTTATCGATATCCTGCGTCTCCGTCAGTTCGCCAGTGAATAAATCTCGTACGAATGACCGGATGTCGTTGCGAGCTGCGGTACACTCGACTAACAAATCTTTGTATCTGGGATCAAGAAAACTCGCGACTTGTCTTACGTTTACGCCCAATAAAACATCATACTCGAGATCGAATCGAGCAGTTAATTCGTCGCATAGAGTTTTCTTGACCTCTTTAACCATGACATCCTCGTCAGCGGATTCGCACAAATGATTATCGCGAAGAGTGTACACGATTGGTCGAACTATGGAAATCGGGGAATCGGAGTCACTGCACAGCACGGTAGTCGCAACCTGAAGCGGCTTCAAAATTTTGAGGAGTTTCTCCAAGTTCAGCCACTCGCGCTCCGAAATTTCCAGTCGTGCTGCAATTGCCGGTTTCGTGATCGTTCGATCGGTAAGGACATTCGTCACGGCACTCCTATTTATCAGCAGTCTTTCAATCATTGAAAACGAGCTGTCCCAGCGTGTCAAGCAACTTTGAATCAACTTTAGATTTTTTAATCCCAGTTGATCCTGCTTTGATTGTAAAGCCGTTGTAGCGACATTCGAATGACGAAAGTGGGCCACGACTTTCGATGCTTTATCGCACAGAGCGGCTGCTTCCTCATTTTTCAGCGCTTTCGTGACACACAGCTGAAGACTGTGAGCAGCGCAAGTAACTCCCACATTGAAATCAATGGCCAGATCACGTACGGCATTTTTCGCGGCTGGTGCGTTGTCCGTAACTACGGCAGTAACCTTGCCGTTCAATTTCCAATCTTCCATAATTTTCTCGAGCTTTTCCGTCAGATTGGCCGCCGTGTGTCGTTCGCTCAGTTCCGCCGACGCTAGTGTGAACCGTTTCGGACTCCAACATGAGTCCAAGTAGTGTGCCGTTACAGATATATATGACTGCTGGTTCCGCGACGACCAACAATCCGAAGTCCACGCTAAAAATGCTACTTCCGCCAAGACAGCAGCGATCTTCGCGGCCACTCTTTCATACGCAAGGGCGATCCGGCATTTCACCGTTTTGGCACATGGAACTTGATAATTGGGCTCTACGACGGCCATGAAGTCGCGAAATCCCGAGCTATCGACGAACGAAATAGGTAACATATCCACGATTACCATTTTCGTGAGAGCTTGCGTCGTAAGCTCTGCACGATCTCGGTTGCAGGGGCGTTCGATACGCGCTCCACTCGCGACGGATCGTACGCGTGAACGTGACATCGTCCTTGTCGAACGGCTGTGAAAACTCCTGTTCTCGTGCAGGTGTGTCCTCCGAAATCGCTTCTCTACGTGATTGAATCCTGGTAAAAAGTGGATTAAAAACCATTAAGATATTGTAAGATTTGCGATTTGCACACTTATTTTATATATAAAAAATACAAAATTCAAATACAAATAAAAAATCTGAGAAAATTCATACGTATTCAAAAAAATTCACGAATCATTTTCATTTAAAACAAAATTTGGGTCACCGGGAGATTTGTTGATCAATTCTTTTGTTATCAGTTTATTAATAACATTTTAGAATTATCATTATGGAAAATTAATCTTTTCCGTACCTTTAATGTGCATGAGTTTTTTCAGATTTTTATACCACCGAGAAATGTTTGCAATTCGATTTTTTTCAGAAATACTGTAACGGCTGGGCCGAATATTCGGGGATGTGTGTAGGATGGTAGAGCGGATGCATTGGCGAAGTTTCGAAGAGAGAAAAGATATGGTGATCTCCGGGACTCGAACCCGGAATGTTCATTCCTCAGTCAGAGCGCTAACCACTGCGCTAATGTCACCTATTCTTTTCTCTCATTCGAATCGTCTTCTTATATGAAGGGCCGTTACAATACATACCCGATATTCCACACACTGTTTCCAGTTGAAGTCGAAGTCGAATTCGACTCGTCGTTTTCATTGTGGAGCACCTCTGCCTCCCTGTCAAAGTTGACCGAATCGGACGAAGTCTCGATATCCATCGCATTATCGTCGGTATATGAGACGTTTCTGCAAGTGTATTTCGAGAGTTAGTCAACAGCTGTAGGGAATATGGAAGGTAGTCGGATCGGTACAGCCCCGTCGATGTGAATTTTGGGAAAATTTTTGGGCACTTCTCGATGAGATGATAATCTGAAAAAAAATCAAGCATGTAGAAGGTGCTGAAAAGATTGATTTTGCATAATAATAATTCCAAAATGTTAACAAATTAATGAAAAAATGAATTGTTCAACAATTTACCCAGTAACCCAACTTTTTTTCCTGATGAAAATTTTTCATTCATTTTTCTGAATACGTATGAATTTTTTCAGAGTTTTGTCTAATTTTTTTAAATTACGTTTTTTACGAAAAATTAGTAGCGAAAACCACAATTTAAAAAAATTAGACGAAATTCTGAAAAAATGCATGCGTATTCAGAAAAATGAATGAATAATTTTCGTCAGGAAAAAAAGTTGGGTTACCAGGTAAATTGTTGAACAATTAATTTTTTCATTAATTTGTTATTAACATTTTGGAATTATTAACATGGAAAATCAATCCTTTCAGCACCTTCTACATGCTTGATTTTTTCAGATTATTATCTCATCGAGAAGTGTTCGAAATCTTCCCCGAAACTCACATTCGATGGGACTGTCCCGATGCGACTACCTTAAGGGGGGGGGGGGGGGGGGTAAGGTTAATTCGGCGAAAAAAGGCACTTTTTTCCGATTTTTTTTTGGCGAGACCAGTAGTGCCACCATATTCAATCAAATTGCATATAATAGTTCAACATTTAAACAATATTCTGCCAAATTTTCATTGCAAAATATTGAAAATTAAGCGCGTGACAGTGAATCTCCGGAGGCGCCTCGAAGAAAAGTGGTTTCGCGGTGTACATCATAACTCGCGACAGAATCATCGGAAACCAAAAAAACCAAAATGCGTTTTTTAGAGGACATGTTTCTCGAGGTAATGTCGAGGGGATTTTTTTTTTTTTTTTTTTTTTTTTTTCGATTTTTGGGAGCCCTCGAAAGTCAAAAAACCGATTTTCGCTAAAAAAATCCATCTAATTTGTTCATGAAAAAATACTAATTATAAAAAAAAAAGCTCTCGACAATACCTGGGGAATCATGTGAAGAAGAACTGTGCAAAATTTCAAAACGGTCGGTCGATTAGATTTTGAGTTATCGTGTACACGGACTTCCAAAATGACGATTTTCAGGGGAGCGTTTTAAAGTTCCGCCGCGCTAGTCCGCGGCCTGGAGCGGCGGACACTCAAATGCTCATAACTTCGTCAATTTTGCTCCGATCGACTTCAAATTTTGACACAATATTCTTGAAATGTCATACATTTATTTAAAAAAAGAATAAAAAAATAAATGCAAAAAATAAATTTTAATACCTTACCCCCCCCCCCCCCTTAATGAGAATTCAACAGAGATTTTGTCAGTGCTATCCGAATAGCATTGACTGACTGTTTTAATAATACATCAGTGTTACTAATTAACACATCTAGTAACACATCAGTGTTACTAAAACAATTATTTTCTTTATGCGTGTATCTTTGTTTTTTTTTTTCTTTTTATAATTTATTGATTGTCAATTATTTATAACTGAACATACCTGCGTTTGCGGGGAATACTAACGTCCGGGTCAGTTTCACCATCCAACGTATGCACATTATTGAGGTGCTTAATGAGCGATGAAGTCGATCCTCTTATTTGCAACACGTCGTCACAAAGATTGCAAATGGCTTCATTACCATCTTTAGATCGCTGGCAGTGTTCCCATACCCAACTTTTTAGTCTGCGCGGCATTGTTCGTTAGCCGAATTCACGTGGCAGACTGACGCGAGGCTGCGTACGAACAATGAAAAGCAACGCGCTTTTCCGAAAACATATAAACGCATGACCTTCACAACACGTGGACGCGTTGTGAAGGTCATGCGGCGAGAAAGCGCGAGCTGACAACATCGCGGCGTCGGCAGTGAGTATCACTGCCTCCTAAGGGGAGGTGAAACCTCCGTGACTGCGAGAGAGATTGAAAATAATTTTCGGAACAAGAAACTAGACATATTCCAGGAAAAATAAATATACATCATTCAAAATCGAAATAAGAAAGATGTAAAACTTTTCTTTTTCCGGAAAATGTCAGTCCCGTCAAATGCGAGTTTCGAGGGAAATTTTGAACTCTTCTCGATGAGATAATAATCTGAAAAACATCAAGCATTTAGAAGGTGCCGAAAAGATTAACTGTGCGTAATAATAATTCCAAAATGTTATTGACAAATTAATGAAAAATGATTTGTTCAACAATTTACCCGGCAACCCAACTTCTTTTTCTGATGTAAATGATTCATTCATTTTTCTAAATACGTATAAATTTTTTCAGAATTTTGTCTAATTTTTAAAAATTGCGTTTTCTTTTAATCACAATGAGGGGAAAAGACCGCAATTTAAAAAAAATAAGGAAAAATTCGGAAAAAATGTATACGTATTCAGAAAAATGAATGAATAATTTTCATTAAAAAAAGTGTTGGGTTACTGGGTAATTTGGTGAATAATTTATTTGTTCATTAATTTGTTAATAACATTTTGGCATTATTATTATGCAAAGTCAATCTTTTCAGCACCTTCAACACGTTTAATTTCTTCGAGACTATTACCCCACTAAGAAAAGTTCGAAGTTTCCCACGAAACTCACATTTGACGAAACTGTATCGAGACGACTACCTTAAACAAAAAAATCATGTAATTTTTTTAATCGTTGGTAAGCAACCAACGATAATAAAGCTACTGCCGAACTTATGGTTTCAAAGCTTGGAGGCATGTATCGAGTATGATGGCGGTACATAGACGCAGCCGATTCGATGCACATCTTCGCGATCAGGCCGTTCATGTTATTAATCTCCTTTACTAATTTGTTGTCAAATTACCAATTTAAATTTGTAAGTTGCTAAGCCGTTTTAAAAACCACTAGTAGACGTAAAAAAACGTTTTTTTTTTAATATCCGTTATTACCCGGATAATTTCGGTTTGCCCGAGTACCCGGATAGTTGGATCCGGATAACCCCAAACAATCCGGGTATCCGGATCCCAATATCCGGATAGTTTCGGGTTACCCGGATCCACGGATTTGAAGCGTCGTATCCGTGAGATCCGGATAACCCGGGTACCCGAATACCCGCATAAGTCCGAGCCCTAATTCGAATGCACCACACATTACTTTTTTAATCAGTAATGGAGCAGAGATCCACCACACATTATTTTTTTAATGGATCAGGAATTCATCACCCATTACTTTCTAAATATGTATATATTTCGATGTCCAGATTGGTTTCCCCATAGTTTTCGATGTCCAGGTTGGTTTCCCCATAGTTTTAGATGTCCAGGTTGATGTTTCCATTGTTTTCGATGTCCAGATTCATTTCTCCACAGTTTTCGATGTCCAGGTTGATTTCTCCATAGTTTTCGATGTCCAGGTTGATTTCTCCATAGTTTTTGATGTCCAGGTTGATTTTTCCATTGTTTTCGATGTCCAGGTTGGTTTCCCCATAGTTTCAGATGTCCAGGTTGATTTCTCCATAGTTTTCGATGTCCAGTTTGCTTTCACCATAGTTTTCGATGTCCAGGTTGATTTCCCCATAGTTTTCGATATCCAGGTTGATGTTTCCATTGTTTTCGATGTCCAAGTTGATGTTTCCATTATTTTCGATGTCCAGGTTGATTTCTCCATAGTTTTCGATGTCCAGGTTGATTTCTCCATAGTTTTTGATGTCCAGGTTGATTTTTCCATCGTTTTCGATGTCCAGGTTGATTTGTCCATTCTTTCGATGGCCAAAATCAACCTGGACATCGAAAACAATGGAGAAGTCAACCTGGACATCGAAAAGTATGAGAAAATCAACCTGGACATCGAAAACAATGGAGAAACCAACCTGGACATCGAAAACTATGGAAAAATCAACCGGGACATCGAAAACTATGGAGAAATCAACCTGGACATCGAAAACAATGGAAACATCAATCTGGACATCGAAAACTATGGGGAAACCAACCTGGACCTCGAAAACTATGGAGAAGTCAACCTGGACATCGAAAACTATGGCGAAATCAACCTAGACATCGAAAACAATGGTAACATCAACCTAGACATCGAAAACAATGGTAACATCAACCTAGACATCGAAAACTATGGGGAAACCAACCTGGACATCGAAAACTATGGGGAAATCAACCTGGACATCGAAAACTATGGGGAAACCAACCTGGACATCGAAAACTATGGAAACCAACCTGGACATCGAAATAGATACATATTTAAAAAGTAATGTGTGATGAATTCCTGCTCCATAAAAAAAATAATGTGTGCTGGATCTCTGCTCCATTTTTTCCATTAAAAAGTAATGGTTGCTGGAACTCTGTTCCAATAAATTTTTTTTAAATAATGGGTGAAGGCTCCATTACTCATTAAAAAAGTAATGTGTAGAGGATTCCAATTCCATTATCAATTTTTTTCCAAATTAAATAATGCATTAGTTTTACATTAAAAATTTCACAACGCTGGGCGCAACCTGCGCGACTCGAGCGATCCGAGCAGCGTACTGCGCAACCTACGCGGCTCGAGCGGCCCGAGACTCGAGCCTCCCGCGAGGCTCGAGCCGCCCGCGAGGCTCGAGCGGTCCGAGATGCTCGAGCTTACGTCGAAGCTCGAGCGGCCCGCGAGGCTCGAGAGGCTCGAGCGGCTCGAGCATCCAAATGACTCGAGCTTACGTCGAAGCTCGACATAGTACCGAGCCACATCGAGCTGACTCGAGCAGGCTCGATCAGCGACGAGCCGAGTCGAACGGCGAGCTGTTCGAGTCCAGTCGAGCTTCTGCACACCCCTACCGGGAGGTAAAAAAAATTTCTTCACGGCAGATTTGTTCGTTTCACGATTCCCTAATGGCGGTATTTTTTATTTTTTTTATTTTGATGATTTTGAAAAAATTGTATTGTTCTGCATTTTTTTTGCTAATTATCAGCTGTGCCATTTCACCTGTTCATCCAAAAAATGTTCTTTCATGGCAGTTTTTTTTTAGATTGTCTAATGGCGGTAATTTCTACTTTTTTTATTTTGATGATTTTGAAAAAATGCTGTCGTTATCTGGATTTTTAAAATGATTGTCAGCTGTACCGTCTCACCTGTGCATCCGAAAAATGTTCTACCACGGCAGATTTTTTCGTTTCACGATTCCCTAATGGCGGTATTATTTAATTTTTTATTTTTATGATTTTGAAAAAATTGTATTGTTATCTGCATTTTTTTGCTGATTGTCAGCTGTGCCGTTTCACCTGTTCATCCAAAAAATGTTCTTTCATGGCAGATTTTATCGTTTTTCGATTATGTAATGGCGGTAATTTTTACTTTTTTTATTTTGATGATTTTGAAAAAATGATGTCGTTATCTGCATTTTTCAAATGATTGCCAGGAGTACGGTTTCACCTGTTCATCCGAAAAAAGGAAAAATCTGCCGTGGAAGAACATTTTTCGGATCAACAGGTGAAACGGTAGAGCTGACAATCAACAAAAAAATGCAAATAACAATACAATTTTTTCAAAATCATCAAAATAAATTTTTTTAAAATTACCGCCATTAGACAATCGAAAAACGAACAAATCTGCCGTAGAAGAAATTTTTTCGGATCAACAGGTGAAACGGTACAGCTGACAATCAACAAAAAATGCAGATAACAATACCATTTTTTCAAAATCATCAAAATAAAAAAAGGAAAAAATACCGCCATTTGGGAATCGTGAAAAAAAAAACTGCCGTGGTAGAACATTTTTCGGATGCACAGGTGAAACGGCACAGCTGACAATCAGCAAAAAAAATGCAGATAACAATACAATTTTTTCAAAATCATAAAAAAAGTAAAAAATACCGCCATTAGGGAATCGTGAAACGAACAAATCTGCCGTGAAGAATTATTTTTTTACCTCCCGGTTACATAGTAACGGCTGACACAAGTGTGACATTTGCAGATGCAGAAATCTTCAGGGTCATGAGAAAATAAGTAGTCGTTACAATAAAAACAAACTTTGTTGATTGTGTAATTTCTGATTTTTTACTTTCGAGTTTTCTTCTGATTTTCTGACTTTCCGATTTTTCTGAATTTCCTGTGTTTATTTTTTTGATTTTTTAGTTCTGACTCTTGATTAGTCTCATTTTTCTGAATTTTTTAGTATTAGGGCTTCTTTTTTCTTCATTGATGAAAAAATTGGAAATAATTATATTTTTTTAGAGTCACAGATAAAGATTTTTTGTCCCTGGATCCACCGATTGGGTCACCGGTTGCTTCAAACCCAAAAACATGGATTATTCAATCTTCTCGTAGTCCAGAAAAAACTAATCATTGAATTGACCTTCGCTAAGGCTCAATCTCTTAGCAATCACATTTCATATAGCTTAACTGAAGGGATTTATTTTTTAAATTAATATACTTTAAAAGATCCATGCTGCGCTGATGCTAACTTTATCATTACTTTTTACAAATTAATCTGTAACTTGGGTTTCTGAGCCATTACAAAAAATCCCTACAATTACTCTACAGGAAATGTGATTGCAAAGAGATTGAGAGCCTTAGCAAAAGCCAATCCATTGATTCGTTTTTTGTGGATTACACGTAGAATGAAAAACCCACGTTTCTGGTTTTTAAGCAACCGATGGCTTAACCGGTGGCTCCAGTAACAAAACATCTTTTGCTGCGATCCTAAAACAATAGAATAGTTTTAAATTTCATCACTGATGAGAAAATAAGTAGTCGTTACAGTAAAAACAAACTTTGTTTTTATTGTAACGACAGATTTTACAGCATTTTGAAAATTTGGCAAAAATCGTTTTCGCGCTATAATTTCCGCAAATTGAGAGATGTCGGGATGAAATTGTGTACGTCAATAGACCACCATCAACCATGATCTGTACCAAATTTGACGAAAATCGGTAAAGCAGTTCTCATGTTATTGTAATTTCATTATTTTTCCAAATGTCTGTAAGTAGTTTGCTCCTGTAAATTCTGAGACATCCGATTGCAATTTCGAACATGTCATTACGTTCATTGATTATTAACGATGAGTTTCGTCAAGAAAACTGCCATGATGTCGGTAAATTTCGATTTTGCTGCATGAAAAACAAAAAAAAGCCGGCACGAAAAAAAATGGGAAAAAAGTTTTTGCGTTTTTGCAGAATTTTCTTAAATTTGGTTCACATATGGACAATCATGGACCACGTTTTGAGTACAAATTTTACGCGGATCTGAAAAGCCGTTCAAATGTTATGGCATTTAGAGTATTTTGAAAAATCTCGTTCTCACGCAAATTATAAGGTACCCGGTTCTAATTTGGTCCACACATGAACTATCATGAGCCAAGGGTTGGGTACAAATTTCAGAGAAATCGGTTCGGTGGTTAAAATCTTACATTTTTATTTAGTTTAAAAAGACAGCCGAAAAAACCTGCAAAGTAGAACCTTGCAAATTGCTTCCTCAGTATTTTGAAAAATCTCGTTCTCACGCAAATTACAAGGTACCCGGTTCTAATTTGGTCCACACATGAACTATCATGAGCCAAGGGTTGGGTACAAATTTCAGAGAAATCGGTTCGGTGGTTAAAATCTTACATTTTTATTTAGTTTAAAAAGACAGCCGAAAAAACCTGCAAAGTAGAACCTTGCAAATTGCTTCCTCAGTATTTTGAAAAATCTCGTTCTCACGCAAATTACAAGGTACCCGGTTCTAATTTGGTCCACACATGAACTATCATGAACCAAGGGTTGGGTACAAATTTCAAAGAAATCGGTTCGGTGGTTAAAATCTTACATTTTTATTTAGTTTAAAAAAACAGCCGAAAAAACCTGCAAAGTAGAACCTTGCAAATTGTTTCCTCAGTATTTTACACTTTTGACGATGCTTCCTCTATGAGGAAGCCAAAATTGATCAACATACTTCCTTATAGAGGTAGCTTCGTTAAAAGTGTAAAATACTGAGGAAGCAATTTACAAGGTCTACTTTACAGGTTTTTTCATTTGTGACTCTGATTTGTCAAAATTTTCAGAATTTTTTAGTATTAGAGCTTCTTTTTTTCTTCATTGATGAAAAAATTTGAAATAATTTTTTTTTTTAGAGTCGCAGATAAAGAGTTTTTGCCACTGGACCCACCGGTTGGGTCACCGGTTGCTTTAAACCCAGAAACATAGGTTTTTCGGTCTTTGCGTAGTCCAGAAAAAACTAATCATGGGATTGGCCTTCGCTAAGACTCGATCTCTTAGTAATCACGTTTTCTATAGATTATTTAAAGAGACTTTTAAAACAATTAATCCTGTTCTAAAAAGTTGGTGGCGTCAGTGCCTCCATCGAAACAAAAACAGGTCGCATTTCATGGCCCCCTTCACACCGTACACATTTGTCTACAACATTTTTTTGTGACGCTGATAATTACCGAGTTATTTCGGATGGCAGTGATGAAGGGGACACCTGGTACTTTGAAGGCTGACGACATTGGTGTAAAGTGGAGGTACTACGATTGATCTTGAAGCAAGAGGCGCGAAGAACAATTAGGTCTAGAGCAGTTGCCTTATATTGCAACGGAACGGCCTACCCTCGACGAACTTCTGTGAAAAGTCGTCACTTTCGAGCTCTCCCCACTTATCGCTTCGCGCGACGTCTCGATCATAAAAAATGGGTTAAAATGGGTTGCGGAAAGGGGGTTCTTCTTCGAAAACAACCTCTGGGCCTCAGGCCCCTAAGAAGTCTGGTAGTCGAAGCAGTTACTAGCCCAATTGCGGCTGCGGACCGACTTTGATGACTTAGAAACACTCGCATTCGCCAAGAGCGTAGGGAAACCACAGTAAAACCTACGCCGAGTGTAGCCGGCTACAGGCTGACCCCCAGAGCTCCAATGTTTACTCGGACAGCGTGACGCGGCTTACGGCAGTATACACTGTATACCCGGCGCGCTGTTGCTCGAGAAAAACATTTTTGCCCTTAGCGGGAATCGAACCCGAGCCTCCCAGTCACTGGACCTAGTGCGTACCCACTAGGCTACCAGTGCTGGCGATCATCGGAGACAGCGAGCGTCTCGTCACTCTATTGTCACCATTCCAACCGCACAGACGTGCAAATCCTACCACCTAACTACGCTCATGGTGTGGTACAGGGCATCGCGTCCGTCTGCCACGCTCTCTCTCTGAGCATAGCCCAGGCTCACCCGTTTATTGCAAATACAGGCCTCGATATCGCTTCGACACCTGTATTTTAATTGTCCTGTGTTGATTGTGTTTATTTCTTGTAAATATCCTCCGTGAGCACGCCCAGCTCATTTAACCACAACCGTAAAAATGTCTTTCGTGATCTGTCCACCTTTTTCCTTCTTTTTATCCTTCCTGTTCGATGATGATAATATCAATCGAACTCGAATATCGGAGGGAATTAATTTTCTCATCACGAAGATCGAGCCGACTGATTTCTGAGGACGCTTCCAAAACACAATAAAATTATCCTCAGGTCCAGCACATGATCCCTGTCGCTTCCCGATAGCGGAGATAATTAGAAATTAGGATTTCGAGTATCCTAATTCGCGATTTCAATAAAAATAAATTTTATTGAAATCGCGAAACGTTTCAATATACTTATAATATTGGGACGAATCCTAAGGCGTTTCGGTCGTTTGCGAACTCCGGGAAAACAGATAGAGCTACCAAATTTCATGCTGTTGGATGGGCGTATGGGGGCAACCTAGTCAGAAATAGCAGATCCCTTCGCATTGCACTTCGAATCAGTCTTCGAGCACGACCGTGGGTCGGTCCCGCCCCTACGGAGACAGCAAGTGCTTGATGTATTGTGACAGAATTTTTTGGAATCTTCTGTCCCCCGGTCTGCAGAGTCGCGAATCTGCAAGTTTTTAGCGTTCCTTCCGACCTCCAATTGGTCTTTTTCCGGTTTTAGGGTAATGTTACCGGGTTGGTTATCTGACGGTCAATTATAGTGGTCAGTGCACCGAGTTTACCGCGGTTCAGGGCCGAATTACTGTGCCACCCGGGATATCTCGGTGATAACGCTCAGGGTGTATCGGTAGGAGAGGATAAAGGACCGGTGAAATTCCGGCGCTCCACTGAGGAAGTGACGTTCGGGGGAAAGATTGATTAAGTTTCAGGTACGTTTGGAAGGCCGCAGCGGAGGTGCCTACGACCACACCAACGCTCGGATCGCCAGGTCGTTTTTCGGTTCGGTTTTCCGTTATCTTTACGTTTACGTTTGTTCAGACTCCCGCGTCACAAGGAGATTCCCTCGTTATCGATCATCACCACGATAGTTTGTCATATATCGGTCAGTTTTGGTTACGTTTCAGGTATCTTTCGGTTATCTTTGGTTCTCTTAGTTATCTTTGCTGATTTTCGGCGTCGCGTCCGCCTTTAGGTTCGCTCGGACGCTCGTAGGTGCGCGCGCATCACCGCCGCAGCATCGCCGCGCGTCGCTGAGTGTGGAACCCCGGTTAGAGTGGGGCGCGCGGATCTTGCAGCCCTGTTGGGTGATGAGCCGCCGACCGACGATCTCTCGTCGGCCAGCCTTCGGCCGGCAAGCAGCTCTCTCTTGTTCTCTGATGTTACCTCCTATTACCTAATGCTATCTAATGTTACCGAATGTTACCTAAAATTACCTTTTTAGTGTTAGAATTTCTTAGTGTTAGTTATGTTATCGCATTACCTTCTTTTAAGTTATCTATTAGTTTTATATTCCTCTATTTTCTCGGCGATACCTGTAATTAGTTTTCCGGCGTTCTTTTTGAGTTTAGTTATCTTCTCGGCCTCATCTTAAGTTCCCGGCGTTGTCGGTAATTATTTTCGAATGTCTGTTTAATTTTAGGTCGCCGTTTCGCCCGGTACGGGTTAATTAGTGCAACGATTAGCGAACCCGCGGATTAATATTAGTGCAGGTACCTAGTGTTCTCTGATTGGCTCGCGTTCGTTTCCTTGCGTTCTCTGATTAGTTCGCGTTCGTTCTCTAGTGTTCTCTAATATATTCGTGCGCGTTCGCTGGTGTTCCCTAGTTAGTTCGTGCACGTTACCTTTTAGTTTCCCGATTTATTAAGTGCGATGATTTGTTCTCTTATTTTCTGTTTTTTTTGTGTGGGTGACCACGACGTGACGCGCTCTCGCGCTACCTGGCCCCGGTTATCCCTATTTAGTTTTAATGAGAATTCGCTCTTCTTTTTCTTTTGAGGTATTTTCGTTTTACGCATAATTTTGGAGCGTCAGTGTTATCTCGTTACCTCGTTCTCTCGGTTTTGTCATTTCTGTTACGTGAAGTAATGTAAAGATTCCGGTATTTGATTAATAAACCGACCGAACTGTTTCAATATAATTGCGTTACGTTTTCGCCGTTATTCAGTGCCACTAAGGATCCACGCCCTCTCTCCACAACCTAGCACACTGAGCGACCCCGAGGTTCCGTGAACCGCTCCTCCGAGTCCGTCGCCGGTTACGTTTCGGTTAAGTTTAAGTTTTGAGGTAGGGCGGTTTGCCGATTCCGCCCGCGTAATAAAATAAAAATTGGCTGGCGCCCACCGGCATTTGGCGACGGGCGAGGAGGGCGCACGAAGGTGGCGCGGAATTAATTTCCATGCTCACAGTATCTGTCTGCCCTTGATACCTCGGGCGGACCGGGACCGGACGGTATCCCACCGGTGGTGGTGCTCAATAACTGTATGTTTAGTCTCGCTCGGCCTTGATAGGGTCGCAGAGTGGTGTTTAGTCAATGAGACTCTCACAAAAAAAAACTCTCCCAAAAAAAATCTCTCACCAAAAAAACCTCTCCCATAAAAAGTCTCTCACAAAAAAAAAAACTCCCAAAAAAAATCTCTCACCAAAAAAACTCACAAAAAATATCTTAGAAAAATATTAACGGATCAATATATTATCCAAACAATAAATTAGCCAAGTAAAACGCCTCGGTAAAAAAAAACTTGGCATACCAGCATTTTACTTCTCGTCCTTATTTCAATGAACTATGTGTTATGAAACGCTGGTACGCCGAGTTTTTTTTTACCGAGGCGTTTTACTTGGCTAATTTATTGTTTGGATAATATATTGATCCGTTAATATTTTTGTAAGATATTTTTTGTGAGTTTTTTTGGGAGTTTTTTTTTGGTGAGAGACTTTTTATGGGAGAGGTTTTTTTGGTGAGAGATTTTTTTGGGAGTTTTTTTTGTGAGAGACGGCTACTATTTTAATACTTGGCGTCACATTTTTGTTTTGGAAAAACATTTTTGTGTTTATTTCATGTTTTTATTTTTTTTCTTGTCGCTTAGACATTGAATCGACAAGAAAAATCCCTCGACTGGTGTAATCAAAGGCAGCGACAAATGATTTTTCATTTGTCGCTGACTTCGATTACACCAGTCGAGGGATTTTTCTTGACGCTTTGGCATTGAGTCGACAAGAAAAATCCCTCGACTGGTGTAATCGAAGGCAGCGACAAATGATTTTTCATGTGTCGCTAACTTCGATTACGCTGACAATTTTTAAAAATAAAACTAACCTAGAAAACCGCCAGATTCTATTTTCCACTTTTTCGGCTCGTTCGGCTCGGCAAATGCACACACACACACACAAGACAAGAACACCCGACACACGAAACACACGAAATATTATTAATAATTACCAGAGTCATTACGCTAGATAATAAATCACGCATGATGACTCCGTTTTTTCACTTTTTCTGTCATCTGTCATACCAGATGACGAGACCGGTCGGTTCGGCAGACGATCGTCGCCGCGAACTTCTTCGGGCTGCCGCTGCGGATGCCAGGCGCCACCAGTCGTGTTATGTGTGCGTTTTTTCTTCACACGTATACACACGTATACGGAATCGGACAAACCTGTTCCGATGTGTGAGTTCGGACAAAATTGAAATGATTGCCAGATATTAGCACTTCGGGAACCGATCTGATCGCGACCGGTCTCATTAAAAAGAGGGGAAAAAATAAGAAATATTGGCGCTGATACTTTTTATCGTCCGCGATGTATTACCTGAGATAATTCGAGTTAAAGACGACGTGTGAGTGTGCTGGTAAACGTCATGCACGTATACGTCGGACAAATCCGATGTATGAGTGCGGACAGAAATGTGAAAAAGTTTTGACAGAATCAAAAAGTTAAGTGGCCAGATATTAGCATTGCGGGCACCGATTTCATTGAACCGGGGCTCATTCGAAAGAGAAAAAAAATAAAAAATATTGGACCTGATACATTTGGCGTCCGCGACGTTTCGACTGAGATAATTCCAGTTAGAATTTCGTAGCAGACGAAAAAGGGCGAACGTCCGAATAATAAGAGTAGCGCTAGCGTCTCGTCGTGAGGAGTCTCGTAAGGCATTACTAATTTCTTTTAATACTTGGCGTCGAGACGCTACCGCGTCTTTTGATGCATCTGAATGTGGCCAAATGCAAGATCGTCAGTTTTTCTACGGTAGCCCAACAATCCATATTTATCTATAGCATCAACGGTGAAGCTCTTGATTTGGCAACTTCTATTCGGGACCTCGGGGTTATTATGGATGCGTCATTGTTATTTTCTGTTCATATTCAGTTAATCATCATTAAAGCACTGAAAACGCTCGCTTATGTTAAACAAATCGCGGCAAACTTTAATGACCCTCGTGCACTTCTTTCCATCTGTAATGGAGTTGTTCACACACACTTAGAGTATGCGTCTGTCATTTAGGCACCATACACGAGGCTCCACTGCGATCTGCTAGAAGCTGTACAACACCGGCTTTTAGGCTTCCACACGAAGAGCGGCGAGTGGTAGCTGACCTTGCCCTTCTGCATCGTTTAATTTTTGAATTCGTTTATGCGCCGGCGCTCTGTGCTTCGATCTGCCCAAGGCAGGGCTACAGAATCACGAGGTCCAGCGAGCTACTGCTTGTTCCGTTTTACCGAGCTAATTATGCATTTCATAATTAGCGCGGTAACACTAGGCTGCCTAGGCTTGCGCGTCTTGGTAATCACTACTTCCCGTTGGTGAATGCTCTCAACTTATCTTTTCCTCACTTAAGGCAGCCATCTATCGCCTCTTTCGTGTTAATTCGTAACTCCGATATGTCATCTATATATAGCGACTTATTGTTATTACTGATTTTGTATTGGTATAGGGCTTGTCCCCGCTCCCCGGAATTGTGTTCATATCCGTTTGATTAAATAAATAAATAAATGTATGTTGTGTTTGCGTCGCTCGGCGAAAATGCGGCTATGCTGTGGCGAGTTGACGATCCGCCGGCCATTCGAATTTCGTTAACGTATCGAATTTTCTTGGTAGGGTTACTTACTGCCATTCCGTTACAATCCATTTAGATGTTATTATGTTGAAAAACACAACCTTCGCGGTGTTACGAGAAATCCTTTTTCTTTTCAGATATGCGCGAGAATTAAACGGTCTAAGATGCGTTCACTGAGGATGACATATTATAGAATGTGGCAACATAATGTCGGTTCCATTCGTGACATCGTAGCTAATTTGTTGCGGCGGCGAAAAAGCGCAACAAATGTAAATGCTGCTACCGAAAACATTTCGATCGAAATAATTCCCCAACAGGTCGATTTTCCAGAAGCAAGAACACCCAATCCTATAGAGTTAGAAGATGTGACCATGTGCAACCTTCCCGAAACGCCTGTCTATGATCTAGAATTAAAGTATATGGCAAGGTTGTTGAATATTGATCGTGAAGCATCCCCCGTTGAGGAAATTCCCATGTGCGTGAAGGATGAAGACGTAAAAGAGTGTATTGAAGAGACCGATCGATTGGAGAGCATCGTTCAAGACAAAACAGGAGACCACCGTTTATTTGAGAATATAATTGTAGATGGGGAGAACAGAAACGAAATACCCTCAGAGGCTTTCGATAAGACACAATCTGTGATAAGTGACGATCATGCATCTGGACAAAATGTCATCGACATCAACTGTGACAACGAGACTCATAAAACAAATAGTTGGGATCAAACTACAAAGGATATAGATCTAGCGGAAGAAAATAGGGTTTTATTGGTAGAATACGACAATGACGGGCAGATAGTAACTACGGAACTGGATGTAGCACCTCGCGAACCTATTTCAATGGCATCATCGAAGCAAACGACGAAATATTATTACGCAGGGAAACAGTTTATAGTGCCATCGAAGCAGTTTTATTTTCATGAAGGTGGCGAAGAACCCGAATTTGATAACAGCTCGCGAACATTTCGAGTCCGACAAGGGATTGGTGCTGTTCGTAAACAGCTTAATGAAGATGCTCTGCGGTATTTTATTAAAACAATAATGCCTCACTCAATGTCGTACAAATGTCCACTGCGAATTTATAACGTCAGACAAAACAAGCATGGCGTAGTTGCTTATGCCGTTTGCAGATACGAAAGTCACAAGCAAAAATTTAGATTCGACTTTGATGATATGAACGAAGCGGATGCAATCGTGTTCGTGTATGTAGAAGACGACCCAAAATTCACTGTTGCAATAGTTCATTCGGGAAAAGGCAAAATGGAACAATTGCGAGGCGCGGAAAGAAAGAAAGTTCAAGAAAAATTACAAAATCAACACCCGCAAGCTTACTACGATCAAGAGGTGAAAAAAATCAACAAAGATCTTGCTCAAGAAGGTAATTTTCAAAGTTTGCGGCACGCATCCACCTATAAAAAAGCAGCGAACGAACAGGCCGTACAGGCCAGGAGAAGAATAACGTCTAGCGACGTTGCCGATGTTGTACAGCTGTGTAGGGAAGATAACAAATTAAGAGATACATATGTACGACTTGCAGCGGAACCATACCGAATGCATATGTATTCGCTAAAACAACTCAACACTGTAAGAGTTCGAGACGTAGTTGCCCATTTCGATGCAACCGGAAGCATTGTACGCAAGCCGGAAATGCAGGTGAATGCAAGTAAGAGCGACGCAGTCTTACATAAAGTCATACTTTATTACGGAATGGTGATCAGAAAAACTTCAAGTGAAAACAATAAGCGAACAACAAGCGGGGAAAACAGCAAAACGCAAGAAAAAGGAATAACCATCCCTGTAATGGAGATGGTAACGTGCGAGCACGACATTACGTCTATAGGATATATATTTGCCAAATACAAATCTTTCGTTGAATCCGAACATCTAAAGTGGCCTCTATTCCGTGTCATCGTGATTGACTGGTCGTGGGCGACCATACATGCTATAATAAAAGAGCTCATGGAAACTAACATCGCTGACTATTTACAGATGCTGTATGATGTTTTGCAACACAGCAGACATTTAAAAGACAACTTCATCTTGGTCTATTACTGTACAGCCCACAATCAGCATCGCATTTCGAAAGCTTTGAAACGGAACTTTTCGCTGTATACGGGCAAGCACATCGTTCTAGAATGTACGGCAATTATGCTGGAATGCACAACTTTAAATGATCTAGACAGGGTCTTCGAAGACGTGATGACCATCTTCATGTCGAAATCTGCTGAAACTGCGGCTGCTGCGATGGGCCGTTTATACATGACGGGACAGGAAAAGGACGGTGAAGACATCGATATTGAAGCAGACGATGAAATTGATGAGTTATCCTCAATAATTTTTCCCGACGACGAAAAATCGAAAACAATATACCAACAATCACCCTTCTATAAACGATATAAACAACTGGCTGCCAAGGTGGATATTAATTTATCTGCTAACGAACCAACGAAACTAGAAAGTAACAATCAATTCTACTGCCCCGAAATTGCGGCATACATTATCAAGAACTACATGTCGTATGCTCCAATGTGGACAGCAATAATACTGAATAAAATCATTCCAGAAGTCACAAGATTAAGTAACGCCCCAGCAGAAGGTCACTTCAACCTTGTGAAACACGTACTTCTGAAATCAAGAAAGAATATACGTGGTGGTGAATTCATACGTACTATGCGTAACTACATTGACGATCTTTGTTCACGATCTGAACTGCATCAAATTTTAAAAAACCAAGAAGCTGTGAACACAACACAAGAAAAGAAATTAAATGATCCAGATGATGCTGAAGTTGCGGACAATCGTAACGTTACCGAGGGCTGGAAAAAATCGGATACTACACAAAAATGTACGAGGAAAAGAAAGTCTTACTTCGAAAGGTCGAGTCTGCTCTCGCAGATAAGGAGAAGTAACTCTTCCATGAATGAAAACAGTCAACCAATCAATGTTGACCTCAAATCCAGCTGTGTTTTGGAAGGTAACGTAGTCAGGAACAATTCAAACGAAACACAAACGACTGAGCCACTTCACGACAACGCACTGCCGAACGCTTTGTTCGACGATCCTGATTATTATATGGAAGAAATACGATTGGGCACAAAGGTACTACATTACTATATGGGAACGTATGTCTGCGACTTCGATATACCAGCTATAAGTAACGTGAGCATGTCATTAATGGCAACCGATTACAGAACACTGAGAAAAAGAACGTATATTTCCAGCAACGTTGTTGACTGCTACGCGATCGGAAAAATAGGATCTTCCACTTGGAAAGACGTAAATTACTTTTCAGCGTCTACAACGTACCTAATGATTGGCGACGGTTACCTAAGAAAGAAAATCAAAGATTGGTCCGTGTATCAAACGACATTTGAGTTCAGGGGTAAAGTTCTCTTGCCGTATATCTATCGTAAACACTGGATGCTTCTAGTGTTGGATGTCGATAATCAAACAATGATGCACATAGACCCCCTAACAAGTTACTCGAGTGATAAAAACAGAGCTGTGAGAGCGCTACAATCGCATTTTGATGATTGCAAAGCCAACGGTTGTTCACATAATTTGTGCCATAACGAGTGGAAGATTTTTGATGACAATGAGGATAGGCCCGTACAGAAAGATAATGTTAATTGTGGTGCATACTTAATGTACTATATGGATTGTATCGGTACAGGAAAGCCATTCAAAGATGATGCCTTTAAACCGGCCGAGATGCGAAAACGAATATTAAGAGAGTTGCTTGTACTCTCTGATTCGATGAAATACATTTGTTACATTTGTGCTGATAATTCTGATGAGAACGAATGGTCAGTTCAGTGCGAAACATGTAAACACTGGGTGCATTCACGATGTGTCAGACTCTCGGAAGGTGACAACACAGATTATCAAGCGGAAAAAGACGCTGTGTACAATTGCAAGCCCTGCTCTACGCAAAAACGCCCGTGGATGACAAACAAAGTCGCATAAAATATACAAGGTCTTTATATGACTTTGAAGAAGTGCATATCGCGTTGTGGTATACATGACCCGCTTGTCCGCAGAGCGACAATGTTCAAACTTTCCAAAGTGTTATGACATGTGACATTCATCACATATTTTTGTCTGCAGTGCGACATATAGAGTGCTTCATGCATTCCGAAAAATAACCACGCTGTAAACCAAACATTTTGCTCTGTGCGAAAACGCTCGTGGGATGACGATCAAAGTCACATAAAATATTGAACGTACTGGGATCTGTACAAGAATTTTGTATTGTTTTGAAGAAGTCCACAATGCATTGTGGTATACATGAATCACTTGTCTGCAGAGCGACAGTTTCGAAAGTTTCCAAAGCATTATGTATATGTGACAATCATGAAATGTTAGTGTGTCTGCAGTGCGACATATAGAGTGCTTTATGCATTCGAAAAAATGAAATAATATCAATGTACATCGTAAACAATTACAAGCTTCCTTCGAGTACTGATAACTATCTGTAGTACAATTGTGGCTTGCCACTGATATATTTTTTCGTCCAAACATCGATTCACTTACATATCTATTATTAGTTGAAAGAAAAAAAAATACTGAGCAAATTTTTTTGTCTGCAGTGCGACAAATAGAGTGCATTTGTAAATATGCATTTTTATCAGTCTGCATGATAACCAAAAGCTTCACGAAAAAAAGGTCCCTTGGAAAAAATTTTCTCGAACAAAAGATTCTGGAATGAAGGTGATTTAAAAAAGAATTTCTTTGACTGTATGCGTAAAATCTAGAAAAGAGTAAAAGCGGTATAAAATCACAATAAAAAACAGAAAAATACACGTAGTTAATAACACTCTCGAAAATAAGAAATAGGGCATACACATTTTTGGTAAAAAAAAATATACCGAAGAATATATTCAAAGTACACTGGAAATCGTAAATTAAATGCTAACACTTGAATTAAGATTGTTATCTTTTCTGTTTAATAGTTCCTTTGCTAAACAAACATAAGACACTAAATAAGTATAGCGTCTTAGCACGCGCACATTCACACATCTTTTATAGAACCAGTGGTTTTTTCCGAAGGATCTTCTTTTCAGGACTTTCCCTCTAATACTCGTTGTACACCAGTAGCCGAAGCAACAGCCTACCAGCCGTTATACACCAGGTATACGCCGGAACTCGATTTAATGCGACAAATAACGGCAGAATCACATGGCGACCGAATCCGCGTAATGGGTAATCAGCATTTGGTGAGTGCAATCTCATTCTTTTTCCTCGTCTCTAAGGTCTAACAAAATGATGAAAGGTGCAGTAACGCGAGCATTTCGCGATTTTGTCAATGTAGATAAGGTTTCCATAGTCGCATCGTACATAAATACGAATACTACTATCTCGCATCATTCTTCGCTCACTTAATGTTTAATCTCGCGCATGATAGTTGGTATTTTTGTATGTAAAGCTCTGACAAATGGGATACGTATGTATATAAGAAATAAGTAAATAAAGAGTGGTATCCATTTCGCAACTCAAGTGGTTCTGTTAAATATGCGAGCGGTATTCATAATAAAGCACTCGTTAAGAGCATGTGAAACACCTTCTGCCCCGCCCGTCCCGGACTCAATCGTTATCAAAAACTGTAATGAACGTTTTTTTACGCGTGTTTTTGTATTTACAGCTGAAAGAAGAAATTCAATTTAGCTATAAATACAGATATGGATGAATAAAGTTCATTACCCGTTTTTGACACCGACTGCAGCATTTAATATGCTCTTAATGAAGAATAAGTGATTTCTTTGCCACATGCAGTAGTTGTTGGACACTTGAACTGGTGTCACCTGTGGAACCATAATTATAATTGCCACACTTTATCGTCTAGACAGCTCGGCGGATACATTACATCGTTTCCATTGTAACTTAGCTGTCGATATCAATGGGAATCTCTTTTTCCCGGGGAAACAAATTTCTCATTTTTACTGCCTTCCACACAACGTCTTGTAGGTCGTTGACGCCTAGGAGATCTTTTTTCTGTATTTCATCTTCAGCTGCTCACTCCGGCTCTTCTACAGGATCGTCATCCTCCCCCTTCTTATTCAGTTCAGTCGTCAGATTCAGTAACCTATTCCGTTTCTTGCAGTTTGGAATGTCGTCTGTTTCAGTCACGTTCTCAAGGTAGGAATGCTTCAACTCATCGATTTCTCTTTTGTGGATAATACCCACATCTTCTTCTTTTAAGTCGTAATTATGTTCCCGAGTTTCTTAAGGGCATGTGAAACACGCCAGAACGGCGTGATGCGGCCCTGCTCCCGCGGTAAGGCAGGTTACCGAGTCGGTAACACTGCCGTTTGCCGCTAGGTGTCGCCCAACGGATCTGCTATAAACTTATTTTTAAGGCATTGGCGTCGCAATACATTCACGCATCGACAATAAACTGTCGAGTTAGCGGAATTTTTGTCGCGCAAGAGCACGCTGGCTTGGCGATAATTGCACAAGAGCTCGTGGATTTGCTGATTTCTTTTATCGCACAAGAATCCACAGGCACAGCGATTTAAAAATCGCGGGCTCGGCGATTTTTTAATCGCACAAGAGCACGCGGGCTCGGCGATTTCTTAGTCGCGCTAGAGCTCGCGGGCTCGGCGATTTATTAGTCGCGCTAGAGCTCGCGGGCTCGACAATTTTTTAATCGCACAAGGGCACGCGGGCTAGGCGATTTATTAATCGCGCTGGAGCTTGCGGGCTCGGCGATATTTTAATCGCACAAGAGCGCGCGGACTCGGCGATTTTATTTCAATCCACGAATGCTGCTTTGAGAATTTCAGATTCTCGAGAACCCAAAGTTCTCAAAGCAACATTCGTGGATATGTCGCTCAAGAGATGGCGGGCTCTCCGATTTATTAATCGCGCTAGAGCTCGCCAGCTCGGCGATTTTTTTAATCGCGCTAGAGCTCACGTACTCGACGATTTCCTGATCGTGCAAGTGCACGCGGGCTCGATTTAATTTCAATCCACCAAGCATCGCCCCCCAAAACCTCGATTTTCGGCGCTCATCCCGTGTAAATGTAGCACAGCATCTCCGCGAAAGCCGCCGGCTGCACATCAGCGATGTTCAACAGCCGTGTTCCGCGATCGTCTGGCCGCTCGAGCATCGCCGCGAAAACGCGACTATGCGCGGCTAGTATTATCTGATGCGGGTGGAACTTCTCGCCTGATTATTTTTTTCGTTCTCGCCGTTTGGATAGAGACGCAGCTGCCACGCGAGCTCGTTGGTAGCGCTAGCGATGAAGAGCGACAACTTCAGACTCTCGTTCTTGCGGCCCCAGTAGAAAATAAAGTTGTGAATCGCCCACGTGCAGCTGCAGGCGACGACGCCGGGCCGCGAGTCGCAACGGTGCTCGACGAACGAGACGTTCGCTGCGAGTGGCGGAGGGCTCGACTCAAAGTATTGACATCGAAGTCAGCTATTGAAGTCAATTGAAGTCAATGCTTTGCATTGACATCAACATAGAGTGAAAAGTCTTTCACCCACATCATCCGGTCAGGCTGTCCCTGACGCCAGCGTCAGCCTGGGATTTTTATTCCCTCGTAATATTCCAGAGATTGATGTACCCGGGGTGACAACTTGCGTCTTACCACAGGACAGACAGGACAAGACGCTGGAGCTTGTCAGGACCAGGAGACAAAAAAACTCAAATAACCTCAAATTGTTATAATTTCGTTTCCCAATCAAATAAAATGCTTCATGCAATGTCAACTCAAAGTATTGACATGGAAGCCAACAACATTTTGCATTGACATGAACATAGAGTGAAAAGTTTTCGCCCACATCATGCGGTCATGCTGTCCCCCTGACGCCAGCGTCAGCCTGGGATTTTTATTAGCATAGAATGTTTATAGGTTCCATTCAAACATCATTTTGATGTGTTCCCAACGTGGAGTATTGTTTCAACAAAAATCTCGAAACCCCGGTTCCGTAGTCACCGTCTATCAATTTTCAGAGTGCATTTTTCGTCGATTTTTGTGACCCCGAATCTCGCGACTGCTCATCCCCAGCCCACCCGTGCGCTTCGAGCGCCGATCCCCCAGCAGCGGGGCTTCTCTCCCTCCCCTCTCAACGCCGCCGCGTCTAGAATCGAGACAAGTAGTCTCATCCAATTACTGACCTGAACGTCTGTACCTGGATTGGTGATTGGTTTTGATCCTGATTTTAGTGGCGTCGTCGTCGTCGTCACCGAACATCGAGGTTAGAAGTAAAAACTAAAACTAAAAATAAATCTAACAGAACACTTTAAATAAAAATTAAAAATACAAATACAATAAAATAAAAAAGCGCGAACAATCAAACTCAAAGCTACCTAATCGATGAGCCCAAAAGGCCGTTATGTAATATGCGCCAGAATGCCTTCAGGTTCGGTGCAAAGATGTCGACGGAGTCGCGGCGACTGAAGTCCCACCACATCTTTATGTGCTGCCCGTAGCTGTTCAGTGTAGACGGCGCGAGCGCGCTCATCATAAAGCAGTTCGAAAAGCCCTGGTCCAGCATGCGGACTTGTAAACCCGTTTCACCACGAGTCCAACTCCAAATGGTCGGGGCGGTACCAGCGTGAGTCACTACCGGGGCTCCCCGGCCCCCGTGGCACCGGCAAACATTACCGGTAAGATGTTCGTGGGTCATTTGGTCCACAACAAATTGAGGTTCTAGACCAACCTCGGCACTGGTAGACCAGCTCAAATTCGCGGGGCCGCCGTACCCGAGAGGGCCGGGACATATGGACTCCGGACACCTCCCATGCGTAACACGTCAAACTCTGCAGTTTGTGGTTGCCTGACCCTTCATGGAAAGCCTGACTCGCACTCCTTCCATAAGTGCTCAAGCCTCAGGGGGAGTAGGCAACCCTTTGCCTCACGAATACCACTCTCTTGTAATCCACATACTTGACAGTAGCCCTGGCACATCGTCCTGAGACATCCATCTCCGGATCGCTTAGATTCAGTAGGAGCGCCTAAAAAGACGCACCCATCAAAACATCTTCAGCGCCGAAGCGCACACGACCAGAGCGAACTACTAATGGTAGCGAAACCGCTTTTGCTCTCTCGTGCTGCCTTAGCCAAGTCCTCCCCTTCGACACTGCTGGCCTGACACCCGAGGACCATGGCTAGTCGTGTGCCGAATTATCGTAGGACAAGGAGCCCCCCAGACCACGACAAGGTGGCGGTGGGCCTGTCTGTTACATTGTGACGAGTTTTAAGGGGTTACATGGGTTTCAAAATTTCAAAAAATCGTTTTTCTTATTTTTTGTCTTATTAAATAATACAATATGTCTAACATATTCTCCCAAAATTGTAAATCGTTCGGTGTAAAATTCTAAGGGATAGAGCCTTCGGAAGCTCCGCCCATCGGGCCGCGTGACCCTGAAACTTAAAACTTTAATCGCGTTTTTCTCGAAACCCTATTTTTGAAGTCGGTGGACGCAATTTCTCGAAAAGTTATGAACCGATCTTGGTCACATTTTGCACACTTTTTCAAAATAGCGTTATCTAGTGATTGAACGAAGATTTTTAAAAATTTGTATTACAACTTATTTTACGAGACGAATACATGATAAACATTTGACCAATAAATGGGGTTTTTTGTTCATAACTCCGCCAAAAATTCAAATTCTAATTTTTTTTTCCTTCGTTCAATCACGAGTACTATGCACGTACTAACGGAATATAGTTGATTTTTTAATTTTGGATGAACGATTCACGAGTTATCCTGTCTACGCCTAGTGCACTTTTTTTTAGAGGTCAAGGGAAATGAGGTTCCAACGGGTGGATTTATAATATTTTTGAACGAAAATTTCACAAAATATTCGTGAAACATGTACCTTTGATATGCTAAATTTTTTAATAAAATATCTCATTGGATACATTTTTTATGAGTAAAAATACCCTTTTTATGAGCCTCCTGAAACCCATGTAACCCCTTAAATCAAGAGACTCGGTAGCGTCTCGACGCCAAGTATAAAAAAGAAGTTAATATACCTCTCGAGACGAGGCGCTACAGCTACCCTTATTTACCCGAGGTCGGCCCCTTTTCTGTTATTTTCAAATGTAACTCATCATGTCTCTGTCGACGCGTCACAGACGAAAAATGTGTCACGTCTAATTTTTTTTTGTTTTTTCTTTCGAATGAGCCCTGTTGCGCCAAAATCCGTTGCCGCAATGCTGGTATATGACAAATCAAGAAGTTTAATTTAACTAACTTAAAAAAGTTTAACTAAGTTAAATTAAACATAAAAAAAAAAATTTCATCATTTTGTCCGACACACATCTTTAACGGCCCTGTATCCGTGTAAACGTCAGTGTGACGTCGAGCGTACACAGAGCAGCGACGCTTGAGGAGCTGACTCGCGCATGCGCTTCGCGTGACGTAACTACTGATAGCTGTCGAAGCTCGGCCGGCCTCAAGTGTCAGACGCACAGTGTTTGGCCACATCGAGAAAAGAGTTTGTTACTGTTAACAAATCTCTTGTAAATGAAATGTAACGGAATAAGTATAAAATAAATATTTATTTTGCCTTTCCAACAGATTTGTTGTCAGTTAGCAATCACAAAATTGTGTTAACTGTCAGTTAACAAACTCAACTTAATCTGTTTGTTAACTTAATCTGTTTGTTAACTTAATCTGTTTGTTAACTTAACCTGTTTGTTAACTTAATCTGTTTGTTAACTTAACCTGTTTGTTAACTTAATCTGTTTGTTAACTTAATCTGTTTGTTAACTTAATCTGTTTGTTAACTTAATCTGTTTGTTAACTTAATCTGTTTGTTAACTTAATCTGTTTGTTAACTTAATCTGTTTGTTAACTTAATCTGTTTGTTAACTTAATCTGTTTGTTAACTTAATCTGTTTGTTAACTTAATCTGTTTGTTAACTTAATCTGTTTGTTAACTTGTTTGTTAACTTGTTTGTTAACTTAATGTGTTAACTTTTTTTGTTTATTAACTTAATTTGTTAAATTAATTAATTTTTTATTTTTTTTATTTGGTTCATACGTATGCCTTCTTCAGGTTTTGACGTTTATCGCCACTTCTCATTGAACCCCATTAATTTCGTTAGGTCCCCCCCAAATCACGTATTGAGTCCCCCAGAGAGTTACTCCCAGCCACTCTTTCCTAATGCACTACTGTATCGCATTTGCACAAGGGCACAGGGAAACTGTGGAAAACCTGTGCCGATATAGGCGGCTATATTTTACTGAGTATCAGAAACTCAGAAAAGCTACCTCGCGCTCAACAGTTTACGTGCCAATCAATGCATGGCTAAGAGATCACCCATCCAAGTACCGACCGCGAGTCGAATTGCTTAACATGGGAGATTGCCGAAGCCATGCACCGCACGCCCACTGCTGTCGGTAACTTCATTTGTTTGTTATCTTAATTTGTTTGTCATCTTCATTTGATTGTTACCTTAATCGGTTCGTGAACTTTGTTATCTTAATGTTTGTTTACTTAATTTGTTTTTTTACTTAGCAAACTAATTAACTTTCGAAATCTCGGTAAACCACGAACAGATTTTTTTCAGTCCTCGAACGTGACATTTTGTTCGTGCGTGCGAGATTTTGTTTTTTAACAGCTGCCCACCCCCGAATTTTACCCCACATGCACATTCTCTACAGAGCTGTACAGCGACAAAAAATTTTGTTCACTGTTAACAAACTTTTCAATTTTTTTAAAATTGCACACGTGTCATTTTTATCGTGCGGTTTAGCGAGATTTGGACTTTTAATAACGAACAGCATGAAATATTTGTTTCTCGTTTAGAACTCATTATTGATGCGAAACCAATTGTCATTTACAATTTTTTTTGAAGAAAAAAAAACGTTTTTTGAAGAAAAAAAAAAAAGAAAAATCACAAGTGTTCGCAGTGTTCTTCAACCGAGAGAACGATCTTGAGAGCGAGCAACTGAGAGAGCGTTCGAGAGAACAATTGCGTAAGCAATCTCTCGTACAGTACACTTACTTAGTAATGTCCTCTTATATACTGTTTATTGTAAATGGATTTTTCAATGAACACAGATTGTATCTAAAATATAAGTTTGCTTTGTTTTCATGACGTTCTGACTTTCAAGATATCAAATGGCACAAAAATGTATAAAAAAATTGTTACGCCAAGTATAAAAACGGTAGCTTTATTTAAGTATAAAACGGTAGCATTCTCATCAAAAAATAGTTCTTTGCAAACAAAAAATCCCTTTCAAAAATATTAAACCAAATTAAAAATCCAAAAACAAGTCCATGCAAAAAACTTGGCGTACGAGCGACTTGCTCCCGTACATAGCCCATTGAAATAAGTGCGGGAAAAAAACCACTTTTATACAGGGTGTCCTATTTTGATCTTACACCCGATTTATCTCCAAAAATAGGGCTCAGATCGAAAAATAAGTTTTATGAAAGTTGTAGGGTTCGAAGGGGGACGTAAAAAAATAAATATGGTCCAATATTCAAAAAGGCGGAGATACGACGGCCGACACGTTTTTTTAATGGAACCATGACTTTTCGTTTCGACCAAAATGTTCGACATGTTAAAACTAACAACTTTTGTAGAAAACTTTTTTCGATAAAGTCCACAATTCATTTTTTGAAGACCATTTTAGCGTTATCCAGAATGTACCACGAGGAGGTAGTCTTCAACATCTCATTTGCGTGTGCGTCTGCATGTGCCTCTGCATGTGCGTTGAGCTATAATTCCAATTCCTGTTCAATTACTATGATTTTTCACCAAAACTATCAACACATATAGATTGCATAGCGTTACAAATTTTCACAAAAGCGCATCAACGCGCTTTATTTTTTGGGATGTTGCACCCGTGACCAAGAATATAGTAGTAACGAATTTAAAAAAACTGTTCATTCAACCAAAATTGACAAAGTACAACTTTGCAGAGCTTCCGCAATGAAAAAGCCGTAATTATTAAATTACTTTCCTCATATAAATGGCTTTGTCATCAATCGTAATGAAGGAAGAAGCAATGAGCACAATTCTAGTTGACACCTTTTTTTGTAGTATCTTCGAATCTTCATCGTGTTATAGATATTTAATATATAAATTGTATTCTCATTTATATGATCAAAAATTCCATGAATAGACCCCATGTTAACTTCGGCGAAAAACTTTTGGAAAATTATTAATATTAAGTGCATACTTCCTTGTTGACATTGAAACTTGGACTAATATTTAAGAACTACAATTAAGTACGAAAATGATAGCGAATTGTCACACACCTTGTCCGTTCTTGTCACAATTTAAAAAAATGTTTGTTAAGTACAATCTTCGAATCTGCGTTGTATTATATACATTTACATTTAATATATAAATTTTACTTCAGTTATTTGCTTAATGGTATATCAATGAAATCTGTTAATCTTTGCGTATGATTTTTCTAGAATTATGAATTGTAAGTGCATACTTCATTATGATAATTGAAAATTGTATCAGTAATTAAGAACTTAAATTAAGAGCTAGAGTTATGTACCAAAATAATATCGACTTATCACACACCTCGTCCGTTCTTGTAACGTGATAAGCAGGTCGTTAAGAAATTGAATCCAGAATAGAATCACCTGATATACCCGCTAGGCCCGATGGAATCAACTGCTGTCTCAGATCGGCGCACTTCCATAGCATCGATTACATTAATGACACATCTGAATCAATGTTCACGAACAATGTTGGGATCTAACAGTGTGAGTAAAACATAGCATCGTTCAATAATCGCTTTATCACATAGTGCGACATTAATATATTTTATATCACTGCGGACGGAAATAGCCGCTGTTCCGCCCACTTCGCGTATATAAAACTGCTATTTTCGCACCGTCCCAGATTAACAAATGGCGACACGGAGACAGCACGGTGGCGATACGGCACTGCACGCCGTGTCGGCACAGTGCAATTAGTTAATTTCAAATGTGTCGGCATTGTGATGGCACGGGGTGCTGATGCTGCACTGTGCTCCCACGGGTCCAGTACGTCATGCCTCTGCAAAACGTGTTGATACCGTACGGGCATAGTGCTTAGTGGGCACGCCGTGCCATCATAATGTCGTCTCATTTGTTTTCCTATCTGGGTTGTGATATAATATTTTCTACATCCCTCGTGCAAAACACTTTTTCTAACTTGTGTGATAGCGGCACTCGCCTTCGGTTCGAGCTGCAAACTCACTCGTTAGAAAAACTTGTTTCGTCCTCGTAGAGGGGATGTACTATTACTTGACTCGGTATGATAACAGAGGTATTACACACGCGAGGCATGCGTGAAACCCCCATTTTCATCCTTGTAAAGTAAATTTTTATACAATACTCAACGGAAAACCTTTTTCACAGTGCGTGTGATTGCAACACTCGCCTTCGGCCTGAGCTACAAATACATAATCATGAGAAAACGTGTTTCCGCCCTCATATCGTTATATACTAATTATTTGCATTTTATAGGAGTTATCGAGGCAGCTTGTGAAATCCAATTTCATTTCATACCATTTGATGTCAATGACGACTGTATGTACCGAATGAACATCAGTCGCCGATAAAACAGCAATTAAAAGAGACAAGCATAGAAGATGTGCACAAACGGCTGCAGTGTGATCTGTGATGCCAATGACACCTGATGAGGATGGTTTCAGCATCAGAGACAGGAATAATATAATATAAAGGTATTGAAAAATTATAAAAATATAAAATTGTAGTTTGACATTTTCAATATAATGTTTTGCTGCTTCATAGAGAAAGCTTCGTTTTCATGAAAATGTGTGTGTGCGTGTGCGTGTGCGTGCGTGCGTGCGTGTGTGTGTGTGTGTGTGTGTGTGTGTGTGTGTGTGTGTGTGTGTGTGTACAATCATTTATTATTTAAAATTTTTCGAAAAAATGTGAACACTATCTTCTCTAAAAGTTCGACGATTTTACTAATAGTTCTTCATAACTGAAGACACGTTCATTGCTGTTTGGTATTGAAATTCGTCGGAATTGATAAAAATGCGGATCGGATTTGATTGAATTTTGAATTTTTCAAGAAATATTAATAATTTTGTTGTAAATCACGTCGTATCTCACCAAGTCAATTTAAATTTTCTACAGACAAAAAATAACACAGCCGTATTACGTATTAAATTTGATGACGATCGGTAAAATAATTGGGAATTTACGCCCCTTTGAGTTTTCCAAAAACATTAGATATTCGGTCAAACTTCCGCAAAATTTAAAAACAGTAAGACAAAACTTTCTTCCTAATTAAAATGAGATGTAACGGTCTTTATAACGGAGTTTTATAGCTGTATGTAGTATGTAAGTAGTATCGTTTTTCTTTATCTACGATATTTACTTCTAATTACCATAAGTACGAACATTTAATTATCCATAACTCTCAAACGGCACAATGTAAGAAGCTTAAATTTTGCACACATGTGGTGTATTGACCTCTCTTTAGTTACTGTAATTTTTTTACATAAACTATTCACAAATACATATTTCACAGCATTTTTATAGTTTTCAAAAAGCACGTAAAGGCGATTATTTTTTCAGTGGTTGCATCCGTAACTACCAAAAGTATAACGCTAAGGAAAAAAGTTGCAAAGTAAGATTTTGCACATTGCATCCACATTAATTTTCATTTTTCAGAAAGTTTCCTCTATGAAGTAAATAAATAAGCTTCGTCATAGAGATGGTTTTATAAAAAATTCAGGTTCGACCAATCCAATAAAAAGTAACCTCAATTTTAGTGAAGTGACGAAATTTCGGATACAGTGAAAAAATGCTTTTCGCATTTTTTCGTCGAATATGCTTTTCGGAATCAGGGCGAAATTTTCTATCGGATAGAGTCTTCAAACTTTAGAAAATCGAAATGTTTATTTTCGCGAAAATCTTACCCGTTGCGTTTCTCGCAATTTTTTTTTCTCGGTTTCGTAAAGTTTGAAATCCCTATCCGATAGAAAATTTCGCGCTGATTACGAAAAGCACCGTCCAAAAAAAAGAATGATTTTTGTCGGTGGACGTATGGAGATACTATGCCAAACGCTTCGCTCGAACACCCTTTCCACCAATAACGTTAACAAACCTTGAAACCTCACGCCCTCCTAACTGTCAAAATACAATATCACGATTGAAACTGCTCGTTGGTTAGCAACGATTGGCTGTTGGGTTACAGGCAACCCAACAGCCATTCAGGAAACGAATACCGCGATACCAATACTTATATCGAAAATCCGAGATATTTTAGCCACTGATTTTTTTTATGAGGGATATCAGAAATTCTCCGACACACTTGCGTCTTACTCTCGAATTTTGAATAGGAGGAAAACAAGTGTTCTGCGCCTCAGCTATACTCGGTAGTCGTTATGATTGTTTTTCCAAATAGCTGTTGATGCTGTCTTAGTCGCTCTTAATGAAATGCACCAAATGCATTGTTGCAGAGCGGACGGCTTGGTAAAACATATCAGGATATTCAAACGGGACGTGGACGGCGCCGATCTCTACTACCTGAGCGAGTCGCGTTTCTTCAAGATTGTTGTCGAACTCGACGAATACTACGAACGCGCTTCGTTGTCGGAAAACTTTGCGAAACTCGATCAACGATTGCTCTGGCCATTCCGGTGGGTTTTCGTCAACGCTCTGTTCAATTTTCCTGCGAAAAAGCGAAATCTGCTAAATCTAAGATGCGGATGTGTCGTTACACTGAGCAAGGAGGGCGATGCCAAGGGATGATGGAAGGGCAATATCGGCGATGAAGAGTCGTATTCTTTCCTACAGAATACGTCGAAGAGGAACAGACCTGCTGCCGGTTCAATCCACTTAGTTGTTGCTGTCGATAACGCTCATCGTTGTTCCACCGTTTAATGGTCGACCTGCGCTATTGAACCACCGCTTCTGCTGCCGCGGTTATTCCATCGATCAGTTACGCGGCCTTCATGCATCGGAGTTTCATGCATCGTGAAACTCGAAAATATCGATTAATCCCTCAGGGGCAAAAACGTGCAGAAGGTGAACTCGGGGAACGTGCACAAGTCGCGATAGAATGAGAAGCTGGTGTTCATGGTGCAAAAACCACCGTGCAAGGCGAATCCCACCGGTTTGGCGACTCTTGAGACCTTCGAGAACTCGCGAAACAGTGTGAAAAAAATTAAGGAGATCCTCGCCAATAGAAGAGAACATTTCATCTATCTGCGGCAGCAACTTATCGCAATTTTCCCCGACGGAGAAGTTCGCGCATACGAAGAGCCAAATACTGAAGCAATTGAGGAGCAAGAACAACGAGCCGCACAAACCCCCGAGCCACAACAGCAGCATAGAGCCAAAGCAAATTAAATTGCCGGGTGAATTTAACTCCGTTCCCTCGCAATTGGCTCAACGTTAACGCCCGAAATCGCTATATTCGCACGTTCCATCTACCATCAGGGACGCCGTCGTTCAGCCAAAACTCTTGAACTCGGACTCGTCGCGTATCGTCGAATTCTCGCTGTGGAAAAAAGAGAAGATGATATGCATATCAATAATGCGCAAAACTGGCGTGAAAAATTGTACGTACTCGGTCTCGCGCTTTCCATCTCCGATCGAAGTCCCGGAGAACGCAGATAATGCAGATTCGGGAGAGAGCAACTGTACCTGCACAGTAGAGGTGCAACGCGACTCCAATAAGTCGTCCAACAACGCCGATTTGACCATCGTGGAAACGGCGACCGCAAACAGACACTCAAAGACGCTCTGGAACGCGCAACCGACATAATCCAATCGAGGACGCCTCATCCGTCGGAATCATCGACGGTCTCTTCGTCTCCCTTCAAGAGCCTAAGAAGCTACGATCAGAATACAAATGTGTCCGCGGTGGCTGAGTCACTCTTCGAGGATCTCCGCGAGCTCAAACACGACGAACCCGACAGCGAAATTAAGAGCATTGAACGCTCTGCGAATGGAGAGAAAGCCTTTCTCCTTCTTCCGGTGAGTAGATGCGAGAATATTGAAGAAGGCACGGACAATGGTAATTACGCCTTGCAAAATCGAAAGGCGATGAGAGACGAGAAACGCTGGGACTCGAGAGCTCGATACTGTCCAGCGTTATTTGCAAATCCATCGCCGATCCACGAGAATGAGACTTCAAGCTCGGAACCCAAAGTCGACGACCGTTTCGTTATTCTAACGGAATCGGCTGTCAGCCCAAAACGCAGAGGCGTCTTTCATTTCCAGAGTCGAACAGACATTCCGCACTGACATCAGGAAACCAATTAAAAAAATGCACTATTCCGAGACAGGCACCGCTCTCATGGTTTTCAGCGATAAAGCCGCACAAGGATCCAACTCGCGCAATCCCGCGAGCGTCCCCCCTAGAAGACGATCCCTCCTAGCGGTTTTCAGACAATTGAGAAATGTGAGCAACGGCTCGCTGCGAAAATTGGTCATACGACAATAACAGTAATCAATATATTATTATTAAAATTACATTACATTAATATTCTCCAAGCCATAGGTTGGATAAAACATCGTTTCAAAAAGTTTCAACAAACAATGTAAAAAAAAACAAAGATTGCTTGATACTTTTATATTCAGTCAGTAAGTCCGTATGAACCGTATTAACTATTCATTCATCAATTTATTATGAATTATACAGTACTTAATGTGATATAAGTAACGACGATATCGTAGTGTAGATGTAGAAAAAATGACCATGTATGATCGCAAAATAGTCAACGGATACATAGTTATATTTAACTACTTCGCTTCTTCATAGATGAAGCTTTGTTTTCGTGAACATTTTCTTTTTTGAAATTTTCATGTCAGTACACTCAGAACGTTCCAAAACGTCGAGAAAAGTGGATTGTACGAAATATCTGTATGTGTGTGTGTGTGCAGATTTATTAATTTTTTTATTTACACGATACTGCCGTAATTCAAAGAATGTGTTTCAAATATGGCACGCACGTTGGTTATCATAGAATATCGTTTGGGATGATTGTAGTTGACGCGAATCGGTTAGGAAATTAAAATTGTACAGCATTTTGAAAGTTTGGAACAAATCGTTTTCACACTAGAACTTCCGCAAATTGAGAGACATCGAGCTGCAATTTCGTACGTCAATTTCGTACGTAAATGGACTACCATAAAACCATGACCTGTACCAAATTTGTCGAGAATCGGTAGAGTGGTTCTAATGTTATAGCAATCTCCAGGTAAATTTCGTCCTGGTAAATTTCGGTTTTGCAGCATGGAAAACAAAAAAAATGCCGTGACGAAAATAAGCGTGCGAACATTTTTTGCATTATTATCTCAAGTTTGGTGCACATATGAACAACCGTGGACCAAGTTTTGAAAACAAATTTAATGCATCTGTACAACCTTGAAATTTTATGGCATTTTTTATATTTCCAAAAATTTCGTTCTCGCGCTGGCTCGAGCAAATTACGAGATACCGGGTTCTATTCCACACATTGAGTATCGTGAAACAAGGGTTAGGTACAAATTTGTGGAAAATCAGTTCAGTGGTTAAAATACTACATTTTTATTTATTAAAAAAAAACAGTCGAAAAAACCTGCAAAGTGGAACCTTGCATATTGCTTCCCCAGTATTTTACACTTTTGACGATATTTCCTCTACGAGAAAGCCAAAATTGATCAACATACTTCCTCATACAAGTAGTTTCATTAAAAGTGTAAAATACGGAGGAAGCAATTTGCAAGGTTCTACTTTGCAGGTTTTTGCTTCCTCATACGGGAAGCTTTGTTTTCATGAGAAACATTTTTTACGAAATTTCTTTACATTCAGAATGGTTAAAAACGTCGAGAAAAGTGGTTTAGAAAAAAATATCCGTATGTATGTATGTGTGTGTGTGTGTGTGCGCTGGACTTCGAAAATTCAATCGCCACTCACTCAGTAACCGTTCGTGCGATCGGGCTCAAATTTGGCACGCAAGTAGACCAGTTGCCCCTCTTTGAATGTGGCAATCTTTGACATAATATATATAGTCATTAAGATTGTATGTAGTTTTTTATTTTTTAAAAAAAGGACGTGGTCGCTTGAATTTGAACGTAATCGGAAAAAAATAATTATAATATAAATCACGGCGAATTTTAAGAATTTAACTGAAATGTTCTACAGATGAAAAATAACATACAGCATTGCTGCGTACCAAATTTGGTGATGATCGGTTAAGTGGTTTGGATTTTACGATATTTGTAAATTTCCAAAAAATGTATATTTTTACTCTAACTTCCGAAAAAGTTAAGGACGTAAGACAAATTTTGTACCTCATCAAAACGAGATGTAACGGTATTTGTTACAGTAATTTTGTTGTTGTATACCCGTAACATGTTCTTCGTATGAAAATTGTAAAACAAAGCTGCAAAGTACAACTATGGACATTGCTTCCTGATTAATTTTCGTTTTTCACAAAGCGTCCTCTATGAGGAAGCCAAAATTGATAAACAAGCTTCTTTATACAGATGGCTTTGTAAAAAACGAAAATTAATGAGGAAACAATGTCCAAAGTTTTACTTTTTATTTATATTAGTACAGTCCTTCTTATTAATATATTCGTTTAAGGCAGTACATGATTCCGCGTATGAAAGAAAGTGTGCACCATTCCATTGATTAGCTTTAAAGATGTGAAATACTGTCAACTAATAAATAATGAACAAGTCCTGAAAACTGACGGCCTCAGTATATTCGATGCAACAACTGTCTTCCGCAAATCGTAGGTGAACGAAAAATTGCGCAAAAATAAAAGCGATCTTGCTTTTCCTAGAACCGTCGTTGTTGCAGAGAACAAATTCGCCTAAGTACCTGAAAGAAATTGCTGAAAAATGCATTCGAGTATAACCCTACTTCGGTGATGTAACGGTTTTTTAATAAAACGACAGGGTTCCGGAGGGTTTACGACATCCAAAGTTATAGGCAACGTTAAATAAAGCCTCGCGACGAAATATTGTATATTTTTGCAGTGCACAACGTCCTATTTCGGTCGGAACGAATATTTATTATTTTTCTCTGCGCTGTGTCCGCGTCGCGGGACGTCCTCGATATATTCGATGCAACAACCGTCTTCCGCAAATCGTAGGTGAACGAAAAATTGCGCAAAAATAAAAGCGACCTCGCTTTTCTTAGAACCGTCGTTGTTGCAGAGAACAAACCCGCGTAAGTACTTGAAAGAAATTGCAGAAAAACGCAATCGAGCATAACCCTAGTTCGGCAACGTTACAGAATATGACTAAAATGACAGTGTTCCGGTGATCGTATGATGATGTGATTTTCTTTAAAAGTAAAGAAAAACTTGTTCTTTTTTGTACAATTATTTTTTAAGTGAACAAGCCTTTATTTTATCTGAAAATAAATACGTAAATATACACTATCTACGACTCAACGCCGATCCGACATGACTTTCATTTGTTTCTCGGGAGCCCAGAGCTGAGAAAACCGTTTCAACTTTGAAACGATTCAAACTTCACCGACATTAAACTGCGTGATCCGATTTATCTTCAATCTAAAACGCGACGAGCATATTACGCCCTATCGAAAGCGTCTGGGTTGGATGTCAGTGAAAAGTCGGCGAAGATATTTCTTAGGCACTGAGATTTTTAAAGTCGTCAGAGGCATCTCTCCACCCTATATCCTGGAGCTGTTCCAGCGTTCGGACGATACACTGCGGAGATCGTCCCGAATTGCGGGTCCAAACACCTTCCACATCCCGCATCACTCGACTTCCACCTACAGAAATTCGTTTCACTTGGCCGGCATTTATTTTTGGAACGAACTGCCTATTGCCATTACTGAGTCTAAGTCAATTGGCATTTTCAAGACTAAGCTCCACTCGTACCTACTGGCACTAGAATCGACTAGTTCGGAATGCGATTAAGGCTAAAGTTTAAGATGAAGAGTACTTTAAAAATGTTAAAAATTAGTAGGTTAAAAATCAAGATTAAGAATTGCAAGCGTTGATGGAGTAGAAAGGAAAAGGAAAAACTGTATATATATATATCTGATAAATGAAGAGCTGATCTCATTTATTTATAAGTACAATTATTTTGTAATCTCCTGTTGAAATTGTTACTTCTAGTGGTATAGATTAAGTAATAGGTATAAGTGCTCACGAAATGTACACATCAAATGCTATTATCATGTTCATTGCGAATTGTAAAACCTTGTTGCCCCAAAGTAACACTAGGACATAAAAAAAAAATAAAAAAAAATAAAAATCTTCTCTCTCTCTCTCTCTCTCTCTCTCTCTCTCTCTCTCTCTCTCTCTCTCTCTCTCTCTCTCTCTCTCTCTCTCTCTCTCTCTCTCTCTCTCTCTCTCTCTCTCTCTCTCTCTCTCTCTCTCTCTCTCTCTCTCGCTCTCGCTCTCGCTCTCGCTCTCGCTCTCGCTCTCGCTCTCGCTCTCGCTCTCGCTCTCGCTCTCGCTCTCGCTCTCGCTCTCGCTCTCGCTCTCGCTCTCGCTCTCGCTCTCGCTCTCGCTCTCGCTCTCGCTCTCGCTCTCGCTCTCGCTCTCGCTCTCGCTCTCGCTCTCGCTCTCGCTCTCGCTCTCGCTCTCGCTCTCGCTCTCGCTCTCGCTCTCTCGCTCTCTCGCTCTCTCGCTCTCTCGCTCTCTCGCTCTCTCGCTCTCTCGCTCTCTCGCTCTCTCGCTCTCTCGCTCTCTCGCTCTCTCGCTCTCTCGCTCTCTCGCTCTCTCGCTCTCTCGCTCTCTCGCTCTCTCGCTCTCTCGCTCTCTCGCTCTCTCGCTCTCTCGCTCTCTCGCTCTCTCGCTCTCTCGCTCTCTCGCTCTCTCGCTCTCTCGCTCTCTCGCTCTCTCGCTCTCTCGCTCTCTCGCTCTCTCGCTCTCTCGCTCTCTCGCTCTCTCGCTCTCTCGCTCTCTCGCTCTCTCGCTCTCTCGCTCTCTCGCTCTCTCGCTCTCTCGCTCTCTCGCTCTCTCGCTCTCTCGCTCTCTCGCTCTCTCGCTCTCTCGCTCTCTCGCTCTCTCGCTCTCTCGCTCTCTCGCTCTCTCGCTCTCTCGCTCTCTCGCTCTCTCGCTCTCTCGCTCTCTCGCTCTCTCGCTCTCTCGCTCTCTCGCTCTCTCGCTCTCTCGCTCTCTCGCTCTCTCGCTCTCTCGCTCTCTCGCTCTCTCGCTCTCTCGCTCTCTCGCTCTCTCGCTCTCTCGCTCTCTCGCTCTCTCGCTCTCTCGCTCTCTCGCTCTCTCGCTCTCTCGCTCTCTCGCTCTCTCGCTCTCTCGCTCTCTCGCTCTCTCGCTCTCTCGCTCTCTCGCTCTCTCGCTCTCTCGCTCTCTCGCTCTCTCGCTCTCTCGCTCTCTCGCTCTCTCGCTCTCTCGCTCTCTCGCTCTCTCGCTCTCTCGCTCTCTCGCTCTCTCGCTCTCTCGCTCTCTCGCTCTCTCGCTCTCTCGCTCTCTCGCTCTCTCGCTCTCTCGCTCTCTCGCTCTCTCGCTCTCTCGCTCTCTCGCTCTCTCGCTCTCTCGCTCTCTCTCTCTCTCTCTCTCTCGCTCTCTCGCTCTCTCGCTCTCTCGCTCTCTCGCTCTCTCGCTCTCTCGCTCTCTCGCTCTCTCGCTCTCTCGCTCTCTCGCTCTCTCGCTCTCTCGCTCTCTCGCTCTCTCGCTCTCTCGCTCTCTCGCTCTCTCGCTCTCTCGCTCTCTCGCTCTCTCGCTCTCTCGCTCTCTCGCTCTCTCGCTCTCTCGCTCTCTCGCTCTCTCGCTCTCTCGCTCTCTCGCTCTCTCGCTCTCTCGCTCTCTCGCTCTCTCGCTCTCTCGCTCTCTCGCTCTCTCGCTCTCTCGCTCTCTCGCTCTCTCGCTCTCTCGCTCTCTCGCTCTCTCGCTCTCTCGCTCTCTCGCTCTCTCGCTCTCTCGCTCTCTCGCTCTCTCGCTCTCTCGCTCTCTCGCTCTCTCGCTCTCTCGCTCTCTCGCTCTCTCGCTCTCTCGCTCTCTCGCTCTCTCGCTCTCTCGCTCTCTCGCTCTCTCGCTCTCTCGCTCTCTCGCTCTCTCGCTCTCTCGCTCTCTCGCTCTCTCGCTCTCTCGCTCTCTCGCTCTCTCTCTCTCTCTCTCTCTCTCTCTCTCTCTCTCTCTCTCTCTCTCTCTCTCTCACATACAGTGAACGCGTGAACGGACAGGGGTTCCTAGACTTTTTCAGGACAAATTCTTTGGTTAGCGAATAATACATCGTCCCCTAATGGACAAATCGCTTATGTACCAGTGAGTGGCATAATTTTTCGTGTATTATGCACAATGGTGAATAGCAACGGACGCACTATTTGTAAAGGGTGCAAGAAGGACATTATTAGAACTGTATTTGAATGCCAATTATGCATTAAATCTTACCACCGGAGCTGTGTCAAGCTCCATAAAGTCTATAATAACCGGAATGAACTTGTACTGTGTACGGGAAAGATAGTAGAAAGAGAGGGTGACACAAGTAGGGTGCCTTGCCTGACAGTTGGCAACGGTGCAAAACAAGGAGGAGACGAATCCCCCGGAACCAACAAAGATGAACACAACAATGAGATTATGGAGATTGTTGAGCTGGATTCTCGGAGAACCAACAAAAGACCAAGGCAGGGAATTGAAGCAGACATCACAGAAGTATCACTCAGTACGCAGAATGACAAGATCAGTGACAAACTGGAGGTGGGCAACGAAAAAGAGAGTAACAATCTAAAGTCATCGATACAGGAAATAATGCAGTACGAACTACGCAAATTCAAGGACGAAATTAAGGAGACGATTACGAAGGAACTAGCAGGGGAAATTAAAACACTCGCAGAGGAGATAAAAGAACTGAAATCCATTATAAGGGAACTAAAACAAAAGCAAGAAACACATAAACAACATGTAGGACAAGAAAGCAGTAGAAACGGAGAAAGGACCGATAGGAAGGAGACGTACGCAGATAAAGCAATGAAGTGCAGCCCCCAGGAGATCATTGTAACTCCCGTGGTTGAACAAACAAGTGAAAAGACAATAGGACAAATAAAGGACAGAGTTGATATACTAAGACTGGGTGTTGGGGTAGATAGAGTGACAGCTGGAAAAAAGGGAAGAGTGATCATTAGGTGTGAAGAAAACAGAGACAAAGTTAGGCTGAGCTCAGCAATAAAAGAAACAATTGGGCCAAACTACAAAGTGAACGCTGTGAACAAGAAGCTACCGAAGTTAAAAATCGTGGGGATCGAAGAAAATCTAGACATGACTCCAGAAGAAGAGTCCGAGTTTCTCGGAAAAGTAGCCAAGCAGAATGGACTGAACAACAGCGACGACAATTTCAAGATGAGAATCCTCAAGAAAAGCGTGAACGAGCAGCAGATGGGAATGGTCATAGTGGAAACGGACTCAAAAACACACAAGACGCTGACGGTACGAGAGAAAATACGAATTGGATGGAGAACATGCAGGGTATATGACTTCGTGAGTGTTCTCCAGTGTTACCGATGCTGGGGATATAACCACTTTGCGAAGGATTGTAGAAATAAGGAGATGTGCAGAATATGTGCCGGAGAACATCACGAACTGGAATGCCTATCAAGTACCAAAAAATATAAAAACTGCGCCGATGTTATAGCGAAGTTCAACGTCGAAGGAATGTCGAGTGACCACGAAGCTACGGATAGAAACTGTGAAATATATAAACAAAATATAACGAAGGTACTACGAAACACACAGTATAGTAATGAATAGCAATTAGTAAGACGAGAAAAAAATGGGCACAATGAATCAAGATACAGTATGTTTTTGTTACTACTAAATGCTCAGGGATTCCTTGGACACAAGGAGGAAACAGAAAAATTAATTAACGATAGAAAACCAAAGATTATTTGCTTAACGGAGACACATATAACGGAAGAAGTTAGCGATGGTGAACTATTGATAAAGAATTATAACATGAGTAGAGCTAATTCGCATAGCACTAGAACCGGAGGAGTACTAATGTATATTCAACTTGACGTAATTTTTAAGGAACTTATCTCAGAAAACATAGAAAATAATGTGTGGATAAATGCTGTTCAACTGACGGATAAATATGATAACACAATAATTTGTAACGTATACCAGCGTTGTGAAATTTTTAATGTGAAAATAATGCATTATTTAATTTAAAAAAAAATGGATAATGAATTCGAATCCAGTACACATTACTTTTTTAATGAGTAATGGAACAGAGATCCATCACCCATTATTTTTTAAATGTTTAATGGAACACAGATCCATCACCCATTATTTTTTGCTTCTTCATAGAGGAAGCTTTGTTTTCGTGAAAAATTTTTTTTTCGAGATTTTCATGTTAACATACTTAGAATCACCTAAAACGTCGAGAAAAGTGGTCTAGAAAATATGTCTGTATGTGTGTATGTGTGTATGTGTGTGTGTGTGTGTGTGTGTGTGT